>JAZGTJ010018871.1:0-11196 GCA_036877575.1 Botia almorhae | reverse complement strand
CAATGTGCAAAAACTAATAAAAACAGAGGAGGGCCGCAGCTATACACATTAAACGGGTGATATTGTGGAAAAGAACACTCATATCAGTCAAATGACTGCAAAGTCGCTCACTGGAAAAGTTTGTTTTTTTAGGATACAGTGAGCCTATCTGTGGGGAAAAACACACAAAAATAACATTTTAACTGACTCTGTGATTTATTGATTGGTATCTCAGTGTAAAAATTAGGATATAGAATTACCATATTCATTTTAAACCCAGGTCACCAGGATTATGTCTTATCTTGCCTAAAGCACCAAGCCCACCTACAGAAATGAATAAATAAATAAACAGGGTTAAAACTCCCCAGGCTAAAGGCATGTAAATGTTTATACTGTACATGATTTTAACAATAACATATTAAATTTATTATTAAAATTATTTTCTAACTGCTGGAGATTTCACTCTCATTTTGCTTTAGATTGCCAGTCATTGTGAATTTGGCTTTGACGGCGCATGCGTTTCGCAAGACATGCGCACACACGCAAACTTCACGCGTGTACTTCAGGGACACCGAGATGGTGCCGCTTTTCCTAACAAACTTCCTGCTCATTATTTATTTTTATAATCCTGTCAGAATGCATAATATCTTCCTCAGAGAGAGAGAGAGAGAGAGAAACAATCCCAGGGGCATGGAAACCAAAAGTGTGACAAGACGATCTCAACTCCCAGCTCTGCTCGTTGCTGTTGGTTACACTGTACCCGTCGTACTTTGCGTGTGTGCTTGTGTGACGGAAAGAGGAACCAGCATAAACACGTGTGTGCATGTTCGTGTGCGACAGAGTGTGGGACACTTATGTACAACACATGTGTGGGTGTATTTTTGCGTGTGTTGGCGCTGAGGGACTCCACACACATTGTCAAGCTCTTGTTTTTTCACCGCACTGAAATCCCATATTAATCCACTCAGTTCTTTGAAAAGCCGCAGGATCGGCCAGCAGCCTGTCGCGACATTTTGATAACAAGGCAACGCGTGTTGAACTGATAATGGAGTTTACTGAAAATAATACTGTTAATTCTCTTTTCACTTCCACCTGCTACTGCTCCCCTTTATCTCATGTTTACACACGCTTGTGGCAAACACACTTAAAAATCTGGTCATAAATGTTTTCGATTCATGCTTCATCACTTTTGTTTGCTTTACCCACTTTATTTAATGAAACACACACACACAAATAAGGGAGAGCAGGCCAGGAATATAGATACAATGGCATTTGCTTTGCCTTTCGCAATGGAAATAATTAACCAAACAGCTATCACCTTTGAATTTACAATCCCATAAGGACCAAACCGCTTAACCTCCGCTTAACTTTATGTCAAGTCTAAACATAAATTATACCTCCATTAAACCATATGACAATGTCAATGTATTATACTTATAACTGCTCTCTGGAATGGACCGTTATTATTTTAGTGTATAAACAAGATAATGTACCGTCAGCCGGTCATCATCCAAACTTAAACCCTTCAGGATGATACAAAGTCTGAGTTTTGTTTTTGTAATGACCACCTGGTTGTGCACATGTCTTATTAAAGGTTAATGGTATTTATATGTATAAGTATTCTAATGTATTTATACAGTTACAATTATACACAAGAACATACATCTGATTTTAAGGTGTATGTTAGGATTGCATAATATTGTTATAAGAATACATTTCAAATAATTTACATATACAGACTTCAACTGTAGTGTTACATGATTGAATTACAACTTCCTCAGAAATACTGCAGACGATCAAACTCTACCACAGTCTTGCTTGGCTGAGCACTCAGTTTTCCTCCAACAGACCCAAATCCTTTAAGCCTGATCCTGAATCAGATCCATCATCAGCTAGTTTAAGCAGTGTGGAGGCAGCTCATCTCTGAGCCTCATCTGATCCCAGATCAGCATCAACCTTTGATAACTTCCAGCCGGCCTGACTAAAAGCCTGAACTCTGATTGTAACGACACATCAGACTGAGTCGGATCCATTTGCAGTAAATATTTAATCTAATAGTGGACGGTCAATCAGTAACAGCAAACACACTTGACGTAGGCAAAACAAAGAGTAATGGTTAAACGGGCGTGGGTCAGTGCAGGCAGCAAACAATCAATAGCGTTAACACAGCTCAAAGGTCCAGGCAGGCAGCAAACAATCAAAGAACGAGTAGATAATCCAAACAAAAGGGCAGGCAGCAAGTATCAGTAATGTAAACAATCCAGATCATACACGAAATAACCAACAAAGAATAAACAGGAAAAACGCTCAGAATTGTTGCTAAGGCAAAACAAGACTTCGCAGAGAATGACTGAAAATGTATGGTTTAAACAGCGTGAGGCAATGTGGGTCACGTGGCAACCAGGAAGTGATCAGACTTCAGGTAGGTGCATCATGGGAAACGTAGTCTGTGTCGAGTTTCGGTCAATACTCCGGTGAGGGCTCCCTCTGGTGACGCGGTGGAGATGCGGCTATAGCCTCCACCGTGACACAGATAAGTCTTCACAGTGCTTTGCACTTACAGGTCAGACTGAGCCCTGACTGGTTAAAAAAAGGGATTCACAGTTTATGTTCTTCCGTGTGTCTGACAGCGAGATCATCTCACCATGAGGATCAGATGCATTACATTAGTCAATGGTAATGAAAGCTCCCTCTAATTGTGAGTGTGTGTGCATATATGAGGTAAAAAGAAAGTGAGCGAAAGAGCAAGAAAATGTCTGCGCAAACCTTTGACTGCTTGCATATGCTTCAGCGTGCATCCGTGTGCAGCTGATGTTTAATGCATTTTGAGAGAGGACTGCAGGGTTGGAGTCAGTACTCCTGCAGGACAATCCCCCAGCAGTCCTATTCTGCCACACACTCACACCTGGATCAAAACAATCCACCTTACACTGAGCTCAGGTAATCCCCAGCAACACAGCAGAAGAGCTGTGACTTCTGTAAACACATTGTGGAATTTTGGAGGGGTTTAAGTAACCAATAGGCTCAAGTTACATCACACCCATGGGCGGAACATATTACAAGTTGATTTCACTGGGTTTTTACTATCCATTTAAAACCACCTTAAAATGACTACAAATGCAGCGACAGAATAGTTTTACAGTAGATGCTGCTGCCAGGAGAAATAATAAATAATGAACTGTTAGGGAGAATAGAAAATCCATGTACTACATCAGGAAAAGCCATTTGCTTCCTTCCCCCACGCTTGGGTGAGCCGCTGCTTCCCATCTGCTCTTTAAGAGCGTGTTTCTGTTTGCAAGAATACTGCGAAGGGCTGTGTAGCTCTCTCAGAACTGTTACAGAGAGAGAATAGGTTAAAAGCTCGTATTTAGGTAAACAAGACCTTTTAAACTGAGCTGAGGAGATAAATACTAAAGAGGATACATGCATGATACGAAGACGTTTGTAACGTTTTCAAGTCTACTTAATGTAATATCAGCTGAACGAGTGAAAAATCAATAGCCAATCAGGTAGATATGGATTCTTAAGGTAATTGAATGTAGCCTCACATTCTATCTCATCTGGTTCCTATTATGTCTAACAACAGGCCTTAACTGTAATGTACAACATCTCATGGCTTACTGCTTATACTAAAAATATCTTCATCCCTTTAAGCTTCTGAAGTTCTCATCACACTGCTCTCTGTATTGACTCATTGGAATATGTGTCACTGTTTTTGGTGTGTGGCAACCGTGCTGGGTTCACACAGGAGGTCAGTATGGTGTTGTGCTGTGGGATACTAAAATACAGGAAATGGCTCATCAGGAAGCCAATGATGATGGACAGGCATTATTATTATTTCAATTTGAGATATACTCGTCCGTATTCTTTGTGTGACAGCCCATCATAACGCTGACGGACTATCTTCGGCCTCGAACGAAGGATGATCTGCTGAAACCATGGTAACCAGATGAGTGAGGGATTTGACGAGCGAAATAAATGGGCCTCTCCCGGAGCCCGTGAAGCGTAATGGAAAAAAGAGCGATTGAGGACGATGACTGGGCGTAACCGTCCCTTAAGAGCTCTGAACCCGTGAAGCAGACCTTGGTTACATTGTTCCTTGAAGTGGGGATTCATTGTCATGTTTTCAGGGATTTTGGGAATGTCTGCATTTCTTCTCCGGGACTAATCTGTATTTATAAGGATTTATGGCACTTAATTTCTCTCAGTTAGTAAAGCTCACTTCTGAGGGTTTATGTGATGGGGGCGCACAGGATATGCGCTCTATAGTGAAGGTAATGGGCTAATAATTAATGTTTGATATAATAATTGAACGTGATCCGCTCTCAGCTGTGTCGCTCTATACAGAACAGTATAATTATTACCCAGAGAGCCTTGGGGCAGCTATTAGAATAAAACCAGCTTTGTTTGCATGTAAAAGTGCAGATTAAGACATGCTTATATCCAGGTTTCTTCCAGCACTTTGGGCGAGAACATGTTTATTTTCTCAAAATTAGTCACAAGTTGAAAAGATTTGCGTTTTAAAGTAAGCATTGTAACGCAAGCGCGCTTTGAGCCCACATTCTCGTCCTTGGTTATATTCCAGATGTGGAGAATTTGTTCATATCATGGGAATGACACGACCAGAGGGTGATTCTAGAATGTTTCAAGTGCTACAGATTTTAAAGAAGAACGGGGGAAAACAGGGCTTCATCATTTATTCAGTACCTCTCTGGATTGGACATATGTTCATATGTGCCAAAGGCAATTACATGCTCACAGTAAATTCCTATGAGATATGCATTTATAAAGAGCACACAGCACATTACCAGAAAACTGTTCCAGCCTTAAAGAACTTCTTTTCTTCTTCATTCATCTTTCCTTTTTATACTCTTTCCCTCTTTTTGGATGATCTTTTTGCCAAATATTTCCTACCACATCTTATAAATGCAATTCATTTTTTAATATCCAATAGCATACGGCCTGTGGAAAACAGCAGAAGTGCTTGTAACTAGCATTTGGTAACTAGCTTGTTTGTTTAACCAGTTTCACCACAAAAAACATGCTGGTCCACCAGCTAGACCGACACCAAACCAGCACCAATTAGCCAGGTCTTTTTAGCACGGGGTATCAACCGAAAATAGCACGCACATTCTTGATTTAGTTACTTCGCCCAAACGCTTCACTCTGGAAGCTGAAGGATGAGTTGAACCGGGTGTGTTCAGTGTGGGTCATTCCTGAGAGAATGAGTAATTGTGTTTGGAAAAGGTCTGACTTTTAGCTCTCCACTCAGACACCATTTTAACTCCGAGAGAGGCAGGAATGTAAACATTAGCCAAACACCTCTAAATCACTGATTCTTAATGGACTCCCGTAGCTTAGATGTTCCAGCTTAGATGTGTATGTGATAAACACAATCAAACTGTGTGAGGAAGAGGACGATATGTGACACACAGACACACTCAAAAGTAGGCAGTCACCGGCTAGTCTAATTGCAGAGGTTTACAGGCAGTGCAAACATTTGGCCAATAATCAAAGATTTGTAATTTTACATTTACTGCCCTTAGACTGAACAACAAAAGGTCTGGTCCACATTCTGGCCAAGAACCGCCTACTACGGAGTAGTATCCAACATGAACCTTAAAATGACAACCCTTTTAAAACCCTTTAAATGTCCACAGGAGATTCATTCCAAAATGAGCTCCAGAACTCCTGCGGCCAGCCGACCTGCTGTTACACAAGAACCTGTGTGACTTCCTGTGCCTTCATGCACACTTAGGCTTTAACACTCTTTATTCGCTTTTGTAAAATCAAGAGTGTTTCATGTATGTTTTTTGGTTGGTTTAAATAGAATCCCGCTGAGTGAACAGAGTGAATGGAGCACGGCCATCAGTTTCTCTCTCTCTCATTTGCACACACACTACCTCATCCCAATAACAAGTGTTCCTCTTGCTCACTTTATAGTGCAAATAGGTGTAATACTCGGAGGGGAGGCTGTGTCAGGGGAAATATGACTCTTTTCTCTGTATAATTCATAAACCACAAAATCCCAACCTCGGCCTGGCTGTTGCGCTCGGGGGTGAAGATATTCACACTGAAATTAAGCTCCGCAGGGCTACAGCTGAAGACAAAGGCACGATCTGATGAGAAAACAAAACGATGTGCAGCTTTGATTTGATGAATGAGTTTTGTTGAGTCAAGAGTTGTTTTATTGTAGACTTTATAAATGACGTTCAATACGAAGTTAAATGGCAAAGAAAGGCGGCAGTTCCACATATTTTATATAAGACTTTATCTCATATTGTCGGTCAGTTAATATATTTTAAATCGTTTAGTTTCTCTCTGTCAGATAGATCTGGGACTCTTGACCTGGTTAGGGACAGTGTTTCCATGGAGACGATTGTGAAGGTAAACCAATCAGTTTGGATTCAGGAGACCACTCAAGAACTGACCAAGCAGTTATACAAACTTAACTGCAGACCGCCATGTTTTTATAGTTTTTTCAGCTTAGTGGTTCTGTATGTACGTGTCAGAGAGCCTTAGCTGGGAATTCTGGACCCCTGACTGTATTTCGCTGTGGGCACTTTAGCTTTATAAAAATAATATTAAGAACTTGTTGTTGGCCACCAGTAAGACAGAATAGTTCAGTGTTTTTTGGGACTGTAACTTATGTTTTAGTTTTTCTGCATTCCCCAAAACTCTCAACCCACCCTCATAACAGAATTGAGATATACACATTGTAAATATCAAATGCACTAAATTACATTAAGAATTTCAACGCATTTTACTGTTTTGTCAATTACCATTATTTTTATTAAATCATTATTATTGCCTCACTATTAGTCATTGACAATTAAATGCAGTTTCAAAACACTTATTAAAAACACTTCAACTGATTTTAAATCAAGCGTTTCAATTAAAATGTATCTCATTAGCTTTACTTATGCAATAAGTGTTTGTTCTATAAACATTACTGAGTAAAACACACAAATTAATAAAACCAACACAGACTGGCCCTTTGTGTACACATTCTGATAAATACTGCCAAGAAAAAGACTTTTATTATTTTAAGTTATTAATTAATTTTAAAATATGGCCATTGTGATCTACAGTGTACTGTAGGGTTACGGCAAACAGTAACTGTACACAGCATTATTGCTGGCTCCTCATGTTACAGTGCATTCTGGGTAATTGTTGTTTGATCCCCTTTGGCAGGAGAGAAGCACAATTAGTTTGGTGCTTTTGTGAGCCATAGTCTTCCATGGCTGTCATGCCAAAAGAAGTAAATGTATTTTATATTGTATTTTATATGCATATATTATTATTCTGCGTTTTATAATACAAATAAAATCAATAAAATCTATAGCAACGTGTCCAAAACAACTTTCAGATGTTTGGTGTAGGATTATCACATTAACTGTAGTAGTGATAATCAAAATTATTTGTATGTACTCAAAAGTTTAACTTGAATTTCTGTTTTACTTCTTATCAAAGTTACATGGAACCACTTGACACAGGTTTAAAGAACATTTTGTTTGTTGTTTTTTTGATGTTTGAACAGCTCTTTATAGCTGAAGATGAATACATCTTTACTGTTTTGTATGAGATCTGAATCCTTTGCATAATTAAGTACCAAACGATACCTGCAGTTTCCGGATGCTCGTTCAAGTCACATGTCTGTATTATTCATCGTTTGCAATATTCATTTCACCTCCAGGTCAAGTTGTAGACTACATGTCACATAATATTTCAAGCAAAAAAAAGAATCATTTTATAGGTTTAACCAGCAACCAATAGCTTATTAATTGGTCTAGTGGTTGAGTTTTGGTAGCATGAACTCTTGTTTAAATACTGACATAATCCAGAGTTTTGCTTTGTTTTTGTTAAAAAAGCAAAATTGCAACAGAACGTACATTCACTGTATGGACAACGGTGGCTTTGATCAAAAGTTAAGCATCTTTTGCATAAATGTATTATTATGAGGACAGATTTCTCATTTTGAAACAATATGTGTAGCTGTAGATAATAAGTAATTCCTACCATAATGTTTTGGACAAAATAAATTCTTTATAGCATTACAGTAAAATCCTCCATGACACGTATATATACTGCATAACTTATCTCTAAAAACAGCACTATTAATATTAATATCACTTTTTTTGTACTTAAAACACATATCAATGGTAGCTTTTCATTGGTTTCCTGCTAATTATGAAACAACATTTTCTTCATATTTCTCTGCTAGTGTGTTTTCTCCTCTCATGCATGATGCGGTTCAGCACATCAGTGCTGTGGAATCACAGGTGCTTTATTGAGGGTGAAATTTAGCTTCCTTGGAGTGGTCTCCTGAATCCAAAATGATCGGTTTACCTTCACAATCATCTCCATGGAAACGCTGTCTCTAACAAGGTCAAGAGTCCCAAATCTATCTGACAGAGAAAAAACTAAACGATTTAAAATATATAACCTGAGATAAATTATGTTCTGTGTGTCCATCTTCTTGTTTCGGGGTGTCCCCTCTGTCAGCAGTTAGAGCAGAGAGTTTTTTCTGTCTCTCCTTCCACAGTAATTAGTCTTATGGAGTATCTGGAACAGGCACGATGTAATTTGCTAATTACTTTTTATTTGTTTATTTTGTGTCGTTGCCACTCACACTCACTTTTTTCGAACGCTTCATTCTAATTAAATGTTTAAAGCTATTGCAAATAGGTAGATGTTGTTCCCATTCATTTTGTTTGGTTATCTTGTCTTGTTAAGCCATGGTAAACTGTGTAACAAAATGTCTCTTCACTAACTAAATGAGGACAACTGATGCTCTTTTTAAAAAAGGCGATTGTGTACGTTTGTTTCACAGATGTAATTTTGATCCTGTCTGAATTAAACATGTCTGTGTTGTTCATCACACAACAACTGTACAAAATGTTCTGCACTGTTTTTCTGGAGGTAAAATCGAATCAAAATAAATAAATGCAATTTTAATTTTCTAATCACAGAAAGTAACAATTATATTTTTGTCTACAAAATAATATCAAACTTTAAAGCATTCAAAGATTCAAATCAAAAGATTTTTTAAGATAATAAGAAACATTTAAGTCAAGTGTTTCTTAACTTTGAATGTTACTGTGAGCCTTATTTTAATGTTTTTTTTGCCTCACCCATATTCAGACACCTTACAGAGTCCCTAATAATCACAGATATCCAATACCATCCAAATCAGTACGTAAAATTAAGTACACTCACTGTTAATAACTGTAATTCAATCAATATTTGAAAAACTAATCTAATCCAAATAGCTGTATATTTACAAGACATTTCTCTGTGAAACTGACCTGGTTTTCTTATCATTGTTGACCATTGACAAATCAACCATTTACTCATATTGTTTAGTTCACTGGACTCTTTGAAAAGGTGTTTTTTGCAGATTGCGGTACTGTTTGCTTCTTTTTGGGAAGATTAGGTTGTCAGGCACTTGATGTCTGTTTGGCGAGAACATAACGTAACGCCACAGAACGGAGTGAGGAGAAACTGGAGACCTAACCTGACAGGTAATCTGAGGAAACAAACCCAATATTTTCTCCCTCGCACTACATCCGAGTCCCTGGCCCTCCCTCCAGCTTACCGCCGGTCAATATTTCTCATTTAGGGAGGCGCTGACTCGGTTGGAATCAGAGCTCCGCTTCACCCGAGCCTCTGGGCAGATCTGAGGGGCTGCTAGTGGAAGGTCAGATATTATCACCCTGGGGACAGATTCACTCCATCACCTGCTAGCAGCAGAACAGGCTAACAGCTCAGCCTACTGGCAGTGTGTCCAGTGAACAGATGAAGGGCTTACGGGAAGGAACATGCTGCAGACATCTGTCTGTAGCTTCATGTGTCAGCTAGCTAAATATTAACCCAAATAACCAAAGTTAGCCGCTATTAAAATATGTATCTGGTGGATTGCTAAGGTCTAAATCTCTACAGTTGTAGCTTCTGATATTATTTTAACCAGGCAAGGGTGCATATTTTAATCCACCGGGCTACAAATCTGTCGCAGTACTGCCAGAACGTGCGTCAGAAAAGAACAACGAGTTTGCGAATTCAGGCGATTGTGAGGACGACTTCGTCAAAAGAAAAATGTCATGCAGAAAAGTATGTGCCACTGACACTTTCAATAGCCGAAATTCATAGTTTGATATATACTGCAACAGTACACACCCTGCCACCAACACAGTAATACAAAATGTAGGTTATGAATATGAAAAACTAGTCTCACTAAAGTTGTAAGTAAATTAGTTGTAAGTACACTGCATGTGTCTGCAATCCAGTGCTGAGAGCAGAAGCAGTTCAGATTCAAGCTAACACACCCTCTGAATCTGTCTGATTAAAGGAACCCCTCATTCCAGTTGACTGACCTTTTCAGAAGCAAAATATCCTGCATTACCCGCGCTGCAAATGGCAGACGGATAAATTGGAGGCGAATAAAATAATACGATTTCCTATTTGCAAGACTAACAACCGTTCAAACAGTTAACTCGCACAGATACAATCAGAAATTCTCATTAAGAATTATATTGAATTGCAAATGTGCAATATGACTAATGGCATAATAATAAACAAATGGACGTTCGCTTGTGTAAGAAGACATTAGCAGAATTACAATATGTTTTCATCTTTATGAAGATATGAAAGTGAAATGAACTTTAACAATGATGTAAAAGCAGATGCTGGATGCTTTTATCCAATGCAACTTAAAACGCATCCAAGGCATTTTATGCATGCATGTGCAACACCCCATAACACCATGTTACCAGTGTAACTCCAGGAACTAATGCACAGGAGTGGAGGAAGACAGGCTGTCACATTTCTCACTCCACTGAATATTTCTCAGCGTAGGTTTTTTTTTGAAAGTCAATTTCTGTAAGGCACATACCTTAAAGATGAACATTTCTGCAGTTATTGCCCAAGAATAAAAATACAGTTCACTGAGCACACATTTACAACTTCCCTGTGCGACAAAAAAAGTCTCCCAGTTTCCCCCACAGCTTTTGGACTCCATGTAGGCCTCAAAACTACAACCTTTATCTGGGCTATTAAACCAGAGTCTTAAAGTCTGTGTTTTTTGGTAATGCAACACTGCCCCTCCAGACGCATCATCCATATTTAAACACTCTGACAAACTGTGTATGCGCCACCTACAGCAGCTATTCCATCTGGACTTGTTTATAAAAGCATGCAACTTTTTGCATGTTAAGAGAA
>JAZGTJ010018870.1:0-11196 GCA_036877575.1 Botia almorhae | reverse complement strand
GAAGGTTAAACTTTCTAATCCATTGAATCGTCAGCAGGGGCCTGTTCATCTTCAGCCAAATCCTTAAACCTGGTTGCCGCTGCCCCGGAAGACTCGATCTGTCGCTATAGTTTTATAGCTGAAATGCGATTCGTGTGTAAATATGAGTGTGTTGTTATCGTGGTCAGCACCTTGGATAGCGCCAGTACTTCCATACCATCCTTCATACGTTAAACAAACATAAACTCGCTAAAGCTGTACACAATCAACTTAAACCGCGATTTGATTAGTTAAACGGGGGCTGATAAGCACCGTCACCTTTAAAAATCAGATCCTCGTTTTCCAGGTCGAAACCCTCTCGGTGGCATTTTCTCCACAGTCCGGTTGTGGTTGAGTTGTAGTGGCGGCTGCAGCGTGACTCCATCACGGGCGCAGGGTGCAGAGATTCCCGCAGAGGAGCTCCGGGCTCCGGGCGCATGCGGAGAGGAAGGTTTTGATTGGAGATGTAAATGTATCCCGGGTCATTTCTCTTGCTGGCGTATTTTTTGCACCGATCCCGGTGCTTACGCGCGTCCGTCTCGTACCAGTAGTCTGTGCTGATCGCAATGGTCAAGAGTCCAATGGAGCAGAAGGCCAGGAAGAGTCCGGACGCCGTTAATATCCTCATGTTGCCCGCGGACAGCTGTCACGTTCTCCGCCGAACCCATATCACCCTAAACTCCACATAACGGAACGGGTAACGGTCTCAGACAGACATGTTTGTGTGTTTCTGCAGCTGTGGATGGAGGAGAACCAATGCCGAAGCTGGAGACTGCTGATGAAAACGCTGCCGATTTGTCGGACAGCAGCTTCGGTCTGGCAGCTGTTGTCCTGTTTTCTCCATCAAGAGTCATCAGGTAAACCTCATAACAACAGAACTGCTATATTCATCCTCAATATAAAACGCTAGATGTTATCATTTCTGTCGTCCTATTTAAAACATTTCTGTAATACCTGTGTAGTATATAGTATTAGTATTAGTATTTATTGTTTTATGTTGTATAAATAATGTCAGGGCTAGTTGCCACATGATATATTTAAATTATACTACGTTCTTTATTTTTATTTAACAATTGTACCCCATGTACTGTATATTTATATATATATATATTGTATTTATATTTATAAAGAAAGAAAAGCTTAGGTTAAACCACACTCAACTTAAACAACACTGCTGAAACTTGATAGAGGTTGTGTAGTACTTAACTAGTCTAGAAGTTAACCAGGCAGTGAAATTATTTAGGAAGCAGTGCGACCAAGTAGTAAGGCAAGCTTAAAACTATGAAGACAGAAGTCTTAGTTATAGTTTACTGTGATAATGACAATGATAAGCAGGTCCAAACTGATATAAACTAGTATGTACAATTGTCATGTACAATTAATGCACTAACAAATGGATATATACTGTAATATACTCATCATTGCCAGAGGATGGAGGCAAAACTCAATTTCTGCTCTCTACTCACTACATTCAGCCCTTCAAACTGCCCAGACAATGTTGTATTGCGTTTCCTGAGGTTATATATCCTCTTTATATACAATGTATATGTGTCGTCCCTTTATAGAGTGAAATACAGTAAAATACTGCAAAGTAACTTCACAAAGAATAAAACAGTGTTTAAAAATCCCCAGAACGTGTGATAAATGTGACAGTAGGTCATATAAACTCCCTAGAACGTTCAGGTGGGATAAGAAACAAACCCTGGAAGACACCAAACCCAGCTGGGGAAGCCCGTCACCTGAGGCCAGCACGTGTAAACCAATTAATACAAACATACGACACACGTGCACATATGAGGACTAACAGTATATATAATTTAGACACAGGTTTAAAAAATGTACTCTCATAACAAACTCATAACAAACAGATAAAGGTCTGAACGGCTGGCCGCAGTGTATGCATGGAAATACTGTGGCCTCCAGCCGAGAAGCCAGGAGGAAAAATGCGTAAAAAATAACTTTTCAGCAATATTGTTGCTTAACTCAGCGATATTTGTGAAGTGGTAAAATGCAGTTTTAAGCGCAATAAAGATGTGGTTTTCAAATGACAACGCGCAATCAAATACGATTGTGAGTTGGCTTCAACAACAGAGAACAGCTCGCTGTCGTAAACCAAATATTCCCCCAATATAATGACTTCATGAAAATCAATACCAGAAGATCAAGTGAGAAAAAAGAAATACAGGAAATATACCACGTATAACCATCTACCACAGCATCTCAGAAGATACCAGTTCATATCGTCCCTGATGAGCGACATCAGTCCCTTGATGTTAAATGGGACAATTTTAAAAATGACTTTATTTAGAAGGTACGTGTGAACCAGAAGATCTAACAGACTTTAGTGTTGTGACAATTCAGAATGAAACAGAAGAAAAGGGGGCGTGGCTTGTTTTTTCACTGGGATTTGATTGGATCTAGAAAAGTGGGTGTTTCAAAGCTAGCTGTAACTGACTGTTGGTGGGGTGTGGTTAACGGCTCTGGCTCCACCCAAACGGTCAGACTGACATCATCTGAGAAGGATTGTCGTTTCAGAGGGAAAGTACAAGAAAGAGAAAAGGGGACATTTTCAGATTTTGGTTAAAGATTATGGGGTACATGTAAAAATACTGATGTGCACGGATAAATGATAACAAACACTGCAATATTTTATAAATAAATAAGAATAGTATATTTTGATTCTATGGTGACTTTAAAACATAAGGAATGTTTATGGTTCATTTTAAAGTTCAGACCGCTCATGGTCACCATCTGTCCATTTTTGATGGACTCAACAGGCACAAACAACAATCTCTTTAGCCTCCCGATGTGCTGTCATGTTTACATCAGACACGAGCTGAACGCTGCGGTGCATCAAAACCAATCAGCTCCCATTGTAATCATTAGTGCTGTTCATTGATCGAGATGTTTAACATCTCACTGCCAATGCTAAAGAAACAACAGTTCCGGACTTACGCATCACACTGACCCCGGCTATTATTAACATAGCAGAAAAACATGTTTGTAGTAACTGCAGTTGTGGTCGTCGTGGTGATGACAACATCACACGGGCCAAAAAGGAATGATCTGAGGGCCGTGTGATTAGTGCAGATTTACACCAACAGAATGATGTATTACACCGTCAGACTGTTTTTAGAACATCTAGGAAGTTTAAACATCAGACAGATTTTGGCTCCGGTTATTTTTCAAAGTGAGAATTTGTTTGCAGGTTTATGATGTTAAGTGATTAAGTATATAGACTGTCTAGGTTGAGCCGTGGCTGTATGTACAAGCGAGAGAGGAGGAGAAAGCTGCTCGAGCGCGCGGCTGCACCGTGTGCTGTGTGGTTATTATGGCTGCAGTGGCTGTAACCTGCAGGAAGTTTGTGCACAGAGATAAAGACCAAGACAACCAGCTGTCAGTCATCTCACAATCTCCTGTATGACGTACACATCAAGTGTACAAGCCTGGAGATGTGTGTGTGTGTTTGTTTTAGATATATCATACATTCACTCCTTCCAAAGAGTTGTGGTGCTTTTTAATTTGTGGCAGCTACTTCTATTAAAAAGCTTTTGTATTATTATTATTATTATTATTATTATTGTTATTAGTTGTTTTCAACATTTACTGCAATCGAAGGAAAAGCGTATTTGCGGTATCTCCGAAATCACGTTTTGTACAGTAAAAATCTGCAGGCCAGCGAAACGTTTGGCGTGTGAAAACACAAGGCGAGTCTCCCGCCGCAGTTATGCCCTTCGTCATCATGAACTTTGATGTCGTTCATCACGAGCGAAACGTCTGTAGATTCATGTTAGCGTGTCACACTTTCTGATGGTATTATGGCTACTGTCCTCTGTGCTCATGTGAAACAGTTAGAGGTCTCTTCAGGGTTGTGCAACAGAGACACTGACTCTGTGTGTGTGTGTGTGTGTGTGTGTGAGCAGATGTAACGGACTTCCTGTGGTGCCTGAAAATACCGTGCAATGCACTATTGGGAAAACATGAGAACACAAAGACTCACAGGAGTCACACAGCATCGGTCAGCCAGCCCAACTCAGTCATACCTACGTATTGTTTTCAATGTAAAATCAGATCCATATGATTCAAACGGACTTGTGGAAAACATAAACGTTTCAGAGGTTAGTTGGTCTTCATAGGCCTCGTTGTGGACAGATTTGGGTTTTTATCTTTCGATCGAAAACAAAACTTCAACTCAACTCCAGAAAAGAGATGACATTACACAAATGTCCAGAAAAGTCTTTCACATTCAGAGTTTGGGGAAGTAAATTTTGAAAGTTCCAAACTTCCCCATTTTTTATGTAAGTGTGTGTGTGCACTGTTTTTGCGTTTAGAAAGCGTGTCCAAGCTGCTTATTTAATAGAGGGATTATGTTGAATTTCTGACCAATAATTTATTTGATGCGGTTTACTGTAAATCTGGACTATTTGTCTGTTTTTGTGTATTCTTATTGGTATAAAAACACAGTTTCAAAAAACAAATGTGTTTTCAACGAGAACAAATGATGATTAATAAAAAAGATCAGTAACATTTTATGTTTGCTTAGGCCTACAATTATCGGTAATAATTAAAAAACACAAATTATTGTTTTAAATATATTGCGCATCCCTAATGTTTTGCCTTTTTGTGACAGACAGATAAACAGAATGACAGACAGACAGATTGATTAATTGATCTGAATTTATCGGACGTGTCGGGCTGACATTCATTTTGTATTGTGTGAGATATGTGTCTGGATCAAACAGTGACCGCTGGATACCTGAATCAGGTCTTCAGGCGGGTAAATCCGCTGGTCCTTCTGACAAAATGGGACTCCCCCACATTTATGACTTCGGATTTCTTTATGCGTTTTTTTTGCTGGATTTCAGCGTCTAAACATTTATAGGCCAGCGATGACATGAGTAACTTTTGAAAAACCCTTTTCAGAACAACACTGTCAGGATTCAACCTGTTGCTCATGCATGCAGATCTGAAAATGTATATTACAATCATAAAGCAAGGCCGGGAATAACAGAGTTGTTTTTCATGTTGGTGACATAACTGCATGATTTTATTTACTGTGTTTAATTGGAGTTTTTGCCTGTAGATTATCCATCACTAAAACAATGCTTAATACACCTACTGTAAAGTCCTCCAGGTTAGGCGTATGAAAATCCAGGGCAAACACAGAATAATGTGCCTGTCTGTGCTGCAACAGTAGCTGCTTCCTCAAAACCTGCGATAACAGTGTGATTCTTTGATTAAAAAGGGAACAAGACTCTCTCGGAACTTCACTTTGGGCGACACGTTTAAGTTTATGGTGTTCAGACAATAGCGCATGTAAAAATCTTCCCCTGATTGACTTAAACGCACAGCCCTCATGACCTGTGTCGCAAGAGGGTTTTTATTTAACCAGAGCGTTCCTCTTACCAATCATCACAAATGAATAAACATTTCAGTACACAAAGCTGTGTAAGATTCATGAAAAAAGCAAGAATACAACTGAGACATTGACAAATCTAATTAAATTCAATCTCAAAGCGTTTAGTTGGGTGAATGCTAGCTTGTCTACATGCATACAGGCTAAAAAAGTAAAATACAGGCCCAGAAAACTACAGGACATCAGATTTGGCTAACATAAACATTATTAGCCGGATGTGTCATTTGTTAACTGTTTTCCACTTTATAAAACGACTAACCAATAATTGTTAAACAAATAACAAATAAACATTTAAGACATGAGAGAGATGCTGTAAACATTGGACCAGCCCATCAGCTAGATTACGATTGGCCTGTCTAACAACCGTTGATATGGCTGCAAATCAAAAATCACGAGTCATCGGCGCAGTTGACCAATCAGAGGCCAGAAGCTTC
Source organism: Botia almorhae (assembly GCA_036877575.1). Classification (NCBI taxonomy): domain Eukaryota; kingdom Metazoa; phylum Chordata; class Actinopteri; order Cypriniformes; family Botiidae; genus Botia; species Botia almorhae. The sequence continues at coordinate 5,328 of JAZGTJ010018870.1, read as the reverse complement.
AGTGAGGTCAGGTTAATCAGACGAGGGCAATACAGGAACGATCACCAGATACCATCAGCATTTGATTCTTTTCCACATCAGAACTGTGAAGCTGAAGGCACGAGACGTTTAAAACGAGATTTGACACATTTGTCCGTTTAAAAGAGCCGCCACAGGATAGAAACCCAGTGAAGTAATTTCCAAGTTATGCAATATTCAGTAAATAAGTGTGAAACAGTGAGATAGACACCACAGGAGAAGCGATACTGTATCATTAGGGCTTCATGTTGCATTACAGAATGGAGAGTTGTGTTATTTCACCTGTAAGTAACAGAAATCCTCTTCTATTTTAAAAACAGGAAAGTTATTCTGCGTAATCGACGTGTGCAATGTCTATTCGGTTGTGTTTAAATATGGTAGAAGGTGCAATGCAATCTTGTAGTACTTTTTTTAAAAGTTATCATTTTATTGTAATTTTTTGTAAATTACTACATTTAAAACAATCTAACCTGTCATATTTTGTTTTTTAAACCCTTGGAGGAGTTTTATATAAATCAATGTGACTATATGTGACTATACATTGATTTATATAAAACTCCTATGAAGTCACATATATAAGTAGGTTAATAACTTTGAGGTTTATCATATTAATTTACAAATAAAGTAAAATTTTAAAAATGCAAAACGTAACTTGCATAAAATTGCAGGTTACTTTTATACCTTTCTTTACCCGGACGTTACCCGGAAAATACGACATGACAGTTTAAATTATAAATCAATCAATTAATTTTGTACACCGATCTATCATCTACTTATTCAGAAACCGAGTTTTGTTTATTTTGAAACAGCAAAAGTTACTGATTTCAGCTTTAAAGAAAGTGAAAGAAAAAAATTGTAAAAATTCAAAAGAATACAAAAAGTAGAATTTTTTAATATATTTCAGTTATCGGAGGAAATAATTCCATACGATCATGATGGTCGACCAATCTATGATTTCTACCCGTATCTCAGCACTGACCCCGAGACTCATCAAGGTAAACTTTAATAGATCAGATTAACTCGTTTAACTGGTTATTAACTAGTTAAGTTAAGTTATCTTTACTATATAACATATAATATCGTGAACTGGTTTGTTGGATGCCGAGCCTTAAATTTACATTTAATTAAGTCATTGCAAAAGTAACCTCAAGTTCCAAAACCGGTTTTAAAAATCAGACGTTTCCTTGTTGCCTCTGTCATGTTGTCTTTTTCCAGAAGGTGGGTGGGAATATTCCAGTGTTCATCATGTCCATCAAAGTGAATTTGAAACCCCTCAGGGACATAATTTAATCGAGCTGCTGCCCACCTCGTACCGAGATGTAGAGTCATACCACCCTTCTGTAGATCCGGGGATGGGGTCGCTTCTGCCCGTGGGTCCCCCACAGGTTGGTTTGTGTAACATTAATTATTAGCAAAGATTGTTGCTTGTAATGTTCATTCTTTTGTGCTTAAAATGCTACTATATGCAGTACGCTTAAGTTAAAGATGCATTCTCTGACGAATCTCCTGCGACGTCGCATTTGTTTGAAGCCTTTTTAGATATTTTTCCGGGGGGGCGGGGCTTGTTGTCATTTTCTGTTTTCAATCAGCAGCAAAAATGTAACTTCGATTGAGAAGATTCTGATGAAAATTTATAGAAATGTTTCGTCAGAAATCTGATCAAAAGCTTTTTGTAATCAGAGTGTGGCACACTTGCAGAGAGAGAGAGAGACAGAGAGAGAGAGAGAGAGAGACAGAGAGATGCAGGATGTGAGTGGAGGCACAGACAGATTGCTCAACATTGTCTTTCCTGACTAGCGCTGCTGTAATATGACAATGCTATACAATTATAACACATACGGTATGCGCACATTTACGCAGTGCTTGTAAATGCTCTTAGTCTTTCAGTCAAACACACAGAATCTGGTTCTTTAAGACACATTTGAACTGTTATGCATCGTGATAATCATCTCATGATGAGCCATTCACTAACACAATCATTTTTCTAAACGCAGCTCTTCCAGAAAACGCTCTGAACCGACACGAAAATATAAATTCTGTCATCATTCACTCACCATTTCAAACCTGTTTGTGTTTCTTCTGTGGAATATGGAGGATATTTTGGAGAATGTTCAGGTTACCCTTCAACAAAAAGTTGAAGTTTTCATGTTTATCCATCGTGACTTATGAGTACTGACACTGATAGCACAAAGCTATCATGTATTCATAAGACTTGGAACACAACACAAGTCATATTAACTGCTTTAATGATTTTTAATGGTACTTTTTGTCATTTTTGGAGTTTGGCAGCCCGATCCTCCATCTCCTTTTATTGTATGGAAAAGAGCTGCTTGGATATTCTGCTAAACATCTTCTGTTCTACAGATTACATTGTCACGTACTATATGAAAGTTTAGATTAAGGGTGAGTAAATGATGACAGAGCCCAAAGTTTTGAGTGAACAAAGTATAAACTCATTTTAGATACACTTTTAAATATCTGAAATTACTAATACGGTCAAATGTTTACGCTGTAAAATTTTGCTGATAATAAAGAAAATACATTTGAGTTTCTGCCATGATTTGGGAGCAAAACTTGATTCACACTTGATTAATAAATCCACCATTTTGTGTCTCTTTTTGTTGACACTGTTCTTTCATACTTCCTCTTTCAAAAAAAGTCATTCTGTGGTTTCCAGGCGTATGACACCACTAATACAAGATCACGCTAAACAAGCATTTTCTACTTAAAAATAAGATGTGGGACCAAAAATATTGCATGGCTTGTGCATTTGTTATGCATTTTGACTCGCGACACTGCTGGAAAAACAGCTTAGACCAGTTTCCATGCTGTTCCAGGATGTTGTATACTGGGTGTTGCTGGTCTAGTTGGTGGACAACCAAAGGCACGGTGTTCATTAGCAAAACCAAACTAGCTAATGAACTTGATCAACCAAATTGCTGGTTTAGCTAGTTAAAATACCTGTTAGCAATACCAGAAGTTGAACTGATGAATATTTATCTCTCTTTAGTACACTTATGTCCCTCACTCGCTGTACCAGCGCTCCCCAGTCCCCCACTGCAGCACTGATGATGAGGAGCCCGGGGGCCGCAGTCCACCCTTCGAGGTATCAGAAGGTGAGGAGGATAATGATAAACATCCAGGCACCTCCAGTGCTCTGATAGGTGAGTTATGAACATAAAAGACATCAATAATAGAGACTCAAGATTTGACATCATTGCCGCATCTGTTCCCGCATCTAACGCAACAGTCCCCAAAAGTTCTCATTCGAGTCGTCTTTGCACTTTGTCATTTGCATAACACAAGACTTGTGCTTAAAGGTTCCCACAGATGATGTGTGTTCCACAGAAGATCATTTTTATTTTGGGGTGAACTATCCCTTTAAATGTGTGTTTGGTGGAACAGATTGTGAATTTTAATTGGGATCAAAATTTTAAATGTTCTTTGAGATCGGAATTTTAAATATCTTTGGGATTTGAAAGCGTTTCAAGTTCAAAGTTCACTTCAACAGGAAACAAAAGGAAGGTCCGTCTCTATCAGTTCCTCCTGGACCTTCTGCAAGACGGGGACATGCGAGACTGCATCTGGTGGGTCGACAAAGAACGAGGCATATTTCAGTTCTCCTCCAAGCACAAGGAGACTCTCGCCGGCCGCTGGGGCCAGCAGAAGGGCAACCGCAAGAGGATGACCTATCAGAAGATGGCCCGGGCCCTGAGGAACTACGGCAAGACCGGCGAGGTCAAAAAGGTGAAGAAGAAACTAACGTACCAGTTCAGCAGTGAGGTGTTGAGGAGAACATCGATGGAGAGGCGGCAGTATCATCACTGATATCGACTGATATCACTGGACACGAAATGTTACTCTTTAATACAGATTCTTACGCCCCCAATATCAATATACAGAAATATTCGATTCTGTCAAAGCGCCATTTGCCGAATAATTTTAACTCAGGGATTTCAGATTTGAAGTAATATGCATTTAGCAGATGTCAAAAAAATGTCTGTGTGTGTCCTTTTATAAGGGAAGGGCAGACAAATGCAGCATGATTCTGTACAAGTCTGTTTAATGTGCCATCTCGGGCTGTTCACACTTGTTAGGTGTTTAACCCAGGCTTATTTTTAATGCTGGGTTAATCAGTATGTTAATAACATAATGCTATGAGGTGATGGCTTTCTCGATTTTTTGTATTTTTAATTATAGAACTGAAGTTCTAATGCTAGTTACTCTAAGGTTATGACTTAAAATATATAATCCATAGTGCTTTCGCAACATAGATATCATATGTAGACTGTAAATAGCATAAAGGCCCCAGCTAACAAGGAACGTTCTCAGAACATTGGCTGATGTTCTCCTGAAGTTCTCTGAAAGTTATCCAAAATGTTTTTTGGAATGCGGAATGTTTGAAAACATTATTTAAACTTTTCAGTAATTTGTAATTAATTCTGTCATTTTTTTATAACAAAGCAATAACAATAATACAACGTCTAAAAACTGTTTTGAATGTTCCCAGAACATTTTTTGTTACTAATGGAAATGTTAGGGAAACGTTCTTGCAACCTAAAACTGTTAGCTGGGGCTGTGCATGAATTAAGGAAAACTGGTAAACTGTATTGCATGTGAACTGACAAACAGAAAATCCCAAAATGACAAGAATTAGAACATGAATACTCAGTATTTGAGTAAAATTTTACTCTGTAAGATTGTGTAACTAGTGTAACTCTGTTGCACTATAGGATGTACTACATACTCTGTAAGACGTACTACATACTCTGTAAGACGTACTACATACTCTGTAAGACGTACTACATACTCTGTAAGACGTACTACATACTCTGTAGTACGCAGCCCCCTTACACCCCAGCCCCCCCTCAGCATGGACTCCATAAAAGCTTTTGAGAGTGTTAAAGTTTATTGTGTACTTCAGGGGACGCATCAGACCTTTCGTGCAAATGTAACCTGCTCACATTTCATTAGTGACACACAATCATAAAGTTCTATTCATTGTGGCTTCTGTGTATTTTCATGTTTACATTTTGAATTATTGATTTTCAGTCTGCTCTTCTGAATGTGGTTGTGTACAGATGGTGCTGCTGTGTGCCACCATCCAGGGGATAGTGATTGATACGCCCCGCCTATATAAACTACCAGCCTAAATGAGCCCTAAGAAGTCATGGCTTCATTTCGTTGACCTTTAGTGTACTTTTAAGTGTGTCTTCCTTGAAGCTCATGTTACAAAATAATCCCGTCTGTAAATACTTAGAGAGACCAAATTTGACATGTATAGTGAGGCCGTATAAATTTCGCTGACTC
>JAZGTJ010018868.1:0-11197 GCA_036877575.1 Botia almorhae | reverse complement strand
ACTGTGATATTTTGGCTCTATTTCTGACTGGAGGGTTCAGAATGAGTCACTGCAGTGGTTGTAGTGACATCACCTCGTCTGCGTCGATGACTGCTGCTTATAATAGACTCAAACACATGCACCCTGTCTATTTTTCTCCTCTTCTGTCATGCAGTGTGTGTGTGTGTGTGTGTGTGTGTGTACAGTGGCAGAATGCAGCCTCTCTCTGTTAGTCAGTGCAACTCCAATCCTCTTGTGTTTTCTCCACCAACCCTCATTCATGCTGATCCAACACTTTATCCACTAACCTATTTAAACAGTGCTAAAGATCTCCAGAAGTTGATGATTAAGTGGAAGGCCAGTTATCAGGAATGTAACACTATGAAACAAGGGCTCACACCCAGCTGCTCTCTGCTCGAATCCTCCAGCATGCCTGACTCCACTAGCTGCTTCTCTCAGAGCAATGACCTCCGTGCCTTGTTGTGCAACAGTCCTGCATGCTGATTAGCTCAGTTATGTAAACAGCAGTCCATTCACACTGTGTACAAATGTTGCAGGTTAAATACTTGTGCAAAAGCACTTATTATAGATATATATATTATATATATTATTTTGAACAATGAGAAATTGTAAATGGGAAAATGTCACACTGTTCCTAATATTGTGCTTTATTTGAGAGTTTTACCCGCAAATTAAATCTGAATAAGTGCTAGTCAAAGGGAGCTTCTGTATGTGTAGCTTCTGTGTTAGGAAACGTGTGCTTACTGTATGTGTGTTATCGGATACCACATTGTGCTTCTGTGCTCATGCTGTGATTTTGGTTTGTTTACATACAGTCCCTTTAATTCTCCATGTCTGTCTCTCATGCTTTGGCATGTCCGTCATTGACGACTGAGGCTCAACACACAGCTTCTTATATAAGCTTAATTCAGAGCAGCGTTTCATAAGATGAAGGCAATTATTTGCATAGAATGGGACAGTTCTGCCATGCTTTAGATGGTGCTTACATAATAGGCTGGTGAAATGACACAGGAGAGCTGTAGAGATACAACACCAGGGCTGTAGCTGTTCTCACACAAATTGCCCTACAGCTACTTCAGGGTCATCGGTCTGCTGTGCGCTTTAGTGTGGAGTAGTTCAGGGTGAGATAATGTGGTCACTGGAGGACAGATATGAAGTTACACCAACCACATTGCATCACAGAAATAGCTCCATTATTCATTCACCTCACATTATTAAATAAAAACTTTTAACCTTTATTAATTAAATGCACATTTTGTAGTTGTATTTGTAGTTGTATAATACTAAGAATTTGTTTCTTCAAAAGCAAAGACTGCTAAAAAACAAACTTAATTGGCTTTTTGCAACTTTTTCTTCATCCAAATGGTTTACAGTCTAGTACATAAACACATCTGTCTGTAAGGAAATGTGCTGTTCATTTAGACTCTCTGGTTGCCTAGAGGCAGGGCCGGCCTGCTTTGTTTAAGCTTTGTAGACTAGGGGTGATCTAAAGAGTAACTTGAGGTTTTAAAATGTGCAAAGATCTCATATAAAGGTGTGTCCCGCTTCAAAAGCACACACCTGCAGTGGCTCAGAATGAGCACACATTGCAAAGTGTTGCATGATGCAGAGAATGTCTTGTGCAGGCTTGTTATGATAGGCCAACCTGCTCCTGGAAAACTTTCTTCCAGCTTCCTGCTCCCTAGTCTCAACCCTTTGATCAGCTGGTTTAGGTGTGATTGACGAGCTGAAGCTAAACTCTGCAGGAAGATAGTTTTCAGGCAAGCCCGGCTACCCCTGAGCTAAGTTCCATTGAAGTTACCCTGTAACGTTAAGATCACAACAGTTATTGCTCCTTCATGTTACATGAAACTGAGGGCACATGTGTTGCCCCTCACCTGTATTCTACATGCCCACATACATGTTTTAGATGGCATGAAATGGTTGGTGAGGGCTTTTAATTTGCAAACCACTCACTGTTCTATAGGCTCGGAGCACATGATTCCCATGGCAAGATTAGGGTTGTGAATGCACAAAAACCATTATTGCAATTTTATATTCATATATGATATATTCATAATACTTTTAACTTTTATATAAACAATATTGTTGAATCCGGCATTATACCGCTGTTGCCACAATAAGATAATACTGATATCTAATGGTATTATAGTTTCAGCATTAATGAAATATGAAATGATGTGTATTACAGTAAAGTATAGATACTTTCATGCTGCAACAAGAATGTTTACAGTACTTTATATACACAGGTGTAAAGTGTTCCCGTAATAATATATTCAGTCATTATAATAATCATGTCAAACACATCGTCATTGAACAGTTTCTGTGTGGGTGATCAATGGGAAGCTCTTGACGTCTCTCTCGTGCGGAGGGGGCGTGTGCTCGCGGTAGTAAAACAAGCAGCACACGGACTTCTCCAGTATTGCTGCGCTCATATCTGCTGCTGTACGGGTGAACTCAAAACCACATGTAAGCTGAGAAACGCTTAGGACCTTTTGCCGACCTCTGCATGCTTTATTTATGACGCTGTGTATTTTCACACGCGCCGCGTGATCGATTATTCGTGAATGTTAAAATCCATTGAGCTCGAAGACATTGAGTGAACCCACGTCGGCTGTACGTTTTAAAAGCATTACCGTACCTGAGGAATACAATAAGGGACTCAACACCTGTCAGAGAGAGCGCAAAAGAAGGATCGGGAGCACCAGCCGGGAATATTGTGACATATAAAGTTAGATTAAGACAGAACGCACGCCGTTAATCGCTCTTCATTTTAAAGTCACAATGCCGAGTATTAGACAGTCGTACACGGTCACTGTCCCGGAGGAGCCGCCGGTATCACCCTTCCCCTCCATCAAGCAGGAAATGCGCAGGAGGGGTCCGACGATGTCTCGCTCGATGCTGCTCTCCACGTTTATGGGGCTTCTTATTAACCAGGCGAAGGTAAACCCAACTCACAGTTAAAAATGTCAACTGAGCTTAAAAGTGTTTTTGTTTTGCAAACTGGGTATAAATAGACACAAACAAACGTGGGCTATAGTTCAGGAGTAATATTTTGCATCTTGAAAACTCGCGCACTCAGGACAGATCGTTTGTTTGTTTGCTATATGACATGAGCTCCAAATCTCGCAGCAGTACAAACAGAAGCACATGTACAGATACGGCAGAATGTGACCTTGGTGAAGTGCCGTCTGCGGTCATGTCGTGTACTTGTGCACATTCATCTACAACGTGAATTGATCTGATTGACTGTGTAATGACTGATTCCGCTTATCTACTCTGCGAGCGAACTTCGACACGTTAGCAATACGCGAGTACTGCATATCGCTCACTGTGTCGTTTTAAAAACATTTCCATATTGTGTGACTTGGTTGTGCTTACCCCTGGCGTTGGCTTTGTTCTTAACATCAAAAATATATATTAAAGTTGATTGTAATGTAATGATCCACCGATTGATCAATCGATTGATGAATCGGTGTATAAGTCGCTGGTTGTGAGGGGCTGATGTCATCTACCTGCTCAGCTGTTGCGTCGCGTCGAGTAGGCGTTGCGTTACTCATTACTCAACAACGTAACTAATAACCTCTAGCTAATAATCTGTGAGTCATGATCTAGAGCAGTTTTTACCCCCAAAACAAAAATTGTAATGACAGCTGCAAACCATACAGATGAAATATCTGTTAATGTAACAGTGCTTAAGTGCAGTAATATGAAACGTTTTAAGGGCCACGTCAACTATTGGAGTGATAATAAAATATTTACGGTGTTTGTTAACAAAGAAACAATCTAAACGTTATGTTGTGTGTCATTGAGGAACAGATGGATTCATAAGTAAGCAAGACATTGCTGGGATCACCAAACGGTTGCGTTCCTCATGCACATTTTGAAGAAAATAACTTCATCATCATCAACATAGATGCTTGTGTCCAGATTACAGTGACCAGATGTCCATTATTACATTATACAAATATCTTTTCATGACAAATCTAGACATATTTAAAATGCGTGCTATGTTTCCTAACAAAAGATTGGAAGGTAAACAGAACACGAGTGACAGATCGAAAAATGTTTACAGATTTGGCCTTTACACAGTAAACATTAGATAAATAACATTAGTACATAAGGTGGAAATACACTTTAAAAGTACCAAGAATGTTGCCATAGCGTCAATAAAACTCAGTACTCAGTGTCTCAGTACAGAATCAACATTCGAGCAACAGAGCTCATTGAGTTGTAATGCTTTTGACAGCCACTGCCTCCAGAAACGAAGGTCAGGACAGAGCGTTCCAACTCGCTTTTCATGTCATGCCAACCAGCTCACAGCCCTACACTGATATCTGAAGAGGCAGCAGCTGTGAGGTCTCTATGTCGTCCAGACAGCGGCCCTGCTTGCCATACCCAGTCCAGACAGACCGCTGCTGTGTGCTGGCTACTGTCATACCAGTCTGTTTGGTTTGAGAGTGCGAGAGCCAGAGAGCCACTCAGCAGCAGCAGAAGCTGTGAAGTGAGGCCTTGGACCATCTGTTCCACCTCTCTCATCTTCTCTGAGAGAAGAAATATCTCATCAGACGTTTCTCACCTCATTTGCGGATGAATCAAATAAATAAATAGTGGAAATCTCCCAGGATAACTCAAAGCTAAACACGTTCGAGTCTGATTGTGAGGCTGATGGATCTTCAGAGACACTGTTTCAGATGTGCTGTATTGGACATTGGATTTGGTCTAATTTAGGTGTATTGTGATCAGTACCACAATACAGTGACAATATCACATGCTATACCTCAGTACTGTCATATATACCAAGGTAATGAATGAATACCATAGAAATATTCCAAGTTTGTGGCTATCATGGCATTAGCATGGTATAGTTTGTCTTACTAATATAACATTTCATTGCCTTTATTTTGTAAAATCGCAAACTTTAGCCTTTGTTTTGTAGTGTTTTGCAAACTTTTTCAGCAGGTGTTTGTGTGTATGGATAGTTATTGACATGTGAGCAGTAACAATCAATAGTGGCAATACAATACTTCAGCATTAAAATTATCCAATCATATCATGCCTCTACATGGGTGGCTTTTGTTTTTACTATCTTGATATGGAGTTCCACTTTCTGTGGGACCTTCAAGATGGAAGCCACAGGTCATGATGACGTCATTTCTAATTTATTAGCAAGGCTGTTTTCAAGATGAACTTCTAATGAAAAGTTAGTGTTAATCAGCAGTTCATCGGCTAATGGAGTTTATAACTTAACGTTTTTAAATAATTTGATCATTAGGTAAGTTGTTAAAGATCTGATAGGTCAGGACAACTAATTATTTTCTGGTCGCCAAGGTCCAAGTAACGCATAGCCCACAGAAAGTGCTTCGGTCACACAAACTCCACCACACAAAACGCATGTATAATGCAGTGAATGAACGTTATGTCAAGCTCTGAAAGAACCTCTTACATCATATCTGTGAGTATCGGTGACAAACAAAGCATGGCCCATATGAGTCACATGCTGTATTCAGATTTGTTTCAGTATTGTTTTTATGTAAGAGAATATCTTTAACCTTTATCTCTAACTGACTAACCTCTTATTCTCTCCACCTCTGTCTGTGTTTCATTCTCACAGAACACTAAGCATGCTCAGGGTCTGGTGGGCCTCAGGAATCTAGGAAACACTGTGAGTATTTCACACCTGCAAAAAAACAAACAGTTCAGCCCAAATGGAAAATTCTGTCATCATTTACTCACCTTTAAATCTGTCTCCTCATGTCTCTGTAGTGTTTTATGAACGCCATACTGCAGTGTCTGAGCAACACTCATGACCTGAGGGACTACTGCCTGCGCAACACACACCGCCTTGACCTCAACAACAACTGCAGGGCTAAAGCTGCACTGATGGAGGGTGAGAGACACATAAGAGTTCTTGTTTTTGTTCCCTTACAGTAGATAGATCACGTTATATCATTCATATGTCTGAATACATGTGTCTCCAGAGTTTGCCAAGCTCACTCAGACTCTGTGGACGTCAGCTAGCAATGAGGCCATCAGCCCTTCCGACTTCAAAATGCAGATCCAGAAATATGCCCCTCGATTTTTGGGCTACAAGTAAGTTGGCTAACAGCTACAGATAAGCACTGGTATTAAAAACATCTGAAAAATCCCATTGTCATAAATACCAAATATATCATATATATTTCTATTAATATATACAATGCAACTTTTGTTTATGGCCATTGACCAGTAAAAACAGGCCTGGACCTTGACTATAGGACCCTAATTTTAGATCTCATTTCTGTTCAATAGTCAACAAGATGCTCAGGAGTTCTTAAGGTTCCTGCTGGACGGGCTCCATAATGAAGTAAACCGAGTGACAGTGAAGCCCAGAGCTCCAGTGGAGGACTTCGACCACCTTTCGTTAGTACACATTGTGTTTGTCCAGCGTGATCCAGAGTCCCAGGAGCCAGATAAAGCTGTGAAGCATTGACCCTTTAGCTGTGATCTCAGGAGTTGTTTTAAGTGTGTTTTATCTTAAACGTGTTTTATCTGTAGGGACGACGAGAAGAGCACGAGAACGTGGAACAAGTACCTGGAGAGTGAAGACAGCAAAGTAGTGGGTTAGTTGCTTTGCAGTTTTAACACAAGCAACTGTCTCACTGTGTGTTTTTGTGTTGCATGCTTTGGTTTTAAGCGCTCATGTTTTCCCACAGATCTGTTTGTTGGTCAGCTGAAGAGCATGTTGACATGCAGCGAGTGTGGCTACCGATCCACTGTGTTCGATCCTTTCTGGGATCTGTCTCTACCGATCCCAAAGGTTAATACACATGCAGTATTTCTGTGTGATTGTGTTCAGGTCTATGTTCTGATAAACGTGTGTATAGTAACACACACTGTAGCACATAATGAACAGCTGTTCTGCCTCTGTAGACCACAACAGAAGTGAGTTTGATGGATTGTCTTCGTCTTTTCACCAAGGAGGATGTACTCGATGGAAATGAGAGACCAGTAAGTATAAACTGTGTGTGCTTGTATATATATACATAGAGTATATATACAGTTCCGTTTATATACTGTGTTTTGTATATAACCTGACCATCTCTTCTTTCATGCAGACATGCCACAGATGTAAAACCAGACGGAAATGCACCAAAAAATTTACCATTCAGAAATTTCCCAAAATCCTGGTGCTTCGTATCCTTTTTAAAAACCCAATGCAGGAATAAAACACATTATGAAAATTAAAATCAATTTACAGATATGTTTCTGTGATTTTTATTAACTGGATAAAGTGTAGAGGAACAGTTAGAAGTGTTCGCTTGTCCTTGATTCTGTGACTGTCAGATCTGAAACGTTTTTCCGAGTGTCGGGTCAGAACCAGCAAACTGTCCACATTTGTGAACTTTCCCCTCAAAGAACTGGACCTCAGGGAATTTGCCTCTGACAACAGCAGTAAGTACTGCAACATACTGCAGTTTAATGCATGTGTTTTTTGCAGTCGGTTGTATTATGCGGTGGATAATTGTTTGTTTTTCAGTTAACACAATTGTGTTTGTTCTTTTCAGTAAACACGGTGTATAATCTGTATGCCGTGTCCAATCACACTGGGACATCTTTGGGTGGCCATTATACAGCATACTGCCGCAGTCCCTGTACAGGAGAGTGGTACACTTATAACGACTCCAGGTAGATAGACATGAGACAAACAGACGCAAAAAAGAGGAAGATTATACATACACATACATTTACATAATGATGTAATTAAAACCAGTGTTTCTCGTTTGCATTTTTTGTATACAGACGACAAAGTTGTCAAAGCGTCCCATTTACATGCATTCAAAAACTACCAAAAAAGCTGTATTATGGAGACCAGACCAGTAGTTGTCAATGTTACTGGATAGACTGAACACGCATGTGCACGACGTCATCGTTTTCACAAATTCGCATTTTTGTAGTTTACACAGAGACAATTACAGTATTGTTTAATAAAAACTTGCATTTTGAAACCAATTTTTAAAACAATGCAAGTTTAAAAGTTAGAATGTTTTTTTTTAGCGAAAACACATGTAAGCGCCAGTGTTGTGTAAACGTACCCTTAAATAAATAGGTCATTTCTTCATTCCTCTTTTGGGGCTACTGCAGATTTACTGCATCCAGCATTTGTTTACTGGTTCCTGCTGAATGTATGTGGTCAAGGATGTTAAGTGCTGAGTCATTGTTCAGCTCAGCTGAATTTGTACAGAATTCTCATTCTTCACCATTTCTCTCTCTGTCTCTCTCTCTGTCTCTCTCTGTCTCTTTGTCTTTGTCTCTCTCTCTCTCTCTCTGCCTCTCTCTCTCTCAGGGTGAGCCCCATGTCGTCCAGCAAGGTACGCAGCAGTGATGCGTATGTTCTCTTCTATGAATCTGCAGTCTATTCACGCCTGTGAATGTTGAACCAGTCAACGCTGTGGATTATAAAAGCCTTCAGCAGCTGCTGAACTCAGTCGTGTTCTGAGTCTTACATACGTGCTCAGATCCCGAGACAACATTCCAGCGGAGGACCACGAGACGCTGTTAACCAGACTGAAACACTTACTGGAGATGAATGAAAGTGTATATGAAGGCAGGGATGAGCGTTTAGACTGGACTTCAGTTGTAAGGGCTTCTCCATGTGTCATGCCCCTTGAAAGAGGCTGTCACAAATGAAACAGAGGAAGATGAAGAAGAGTGATATGAACTACTACCTCAAATGAGCAAGATTTATGTGTGTGTGCGTGTGTGTGTGTGAGGCTGATATTGTAGGACTGTGTGCACTGTGTAACTGGAGCTCTCTCACTCTACAGTCTGTCACCATGACGACACAAACAACCCCAACATTTACGGTTTTTAATCGATTATAACTTTAGTTCAATATTACACTTTGATGTAAAGTTAATTCAAAAGCTTTTTATTTTACTCGTTTTTAAATGAGGTCATCTTGCTGAGGGACCACAAAGGTCAATAGTGTAAATAATACAGGGACGGATTGTTTACTGTTTCAAACAGAAGGTGTGTCTGCTTGAGATGATTCAGTACATATCCTGAGAGAATATGTACATTTAAAGAACATTGTTTACATTATTGAATGACTTTGTCACTTCAAAAGCACCTTCACTATTTTAAAGATGATTGTATGATTTTTCTCCTGTTGGCAGGTGTCATTAAACTGACAATAAAAGATGCAACTTTATCTCTGGAAGAATTAAAGATCTTTAGAAAATTTTAAAAAACAACTCACCATTTTTCCTCCAGGGACAAGATATGCTTTAGAAGAGGCCTTAATATGATTTTCTCATTCTGTCAGGGACTGTATTCAGTCTTTATCAGACAGAAAGCCGCCAGGAGCGTGTGTGTATGAGAGTAAGTGTGTGCGTGTCTTATGTATTATTTCTCTATTTATGAAGTGTGTGTTGTGAATGTATCTTATGGTGTTGGAACCAAACTTGTTTTTTTACAGAGAGATTTTAAATAAGATGTAATTTGGTATCTGAAATGTGACTACTGTATTTCATTTCAAGAACATTTGGCTTTTTTAAAGTCACATAAGTAAATATAAATAAAAGCAAATATCTACCCGAACACTTTATCTGATGTGTACAGTAATGATACAGTAACGGATATGTACCGGAAATAGCACATCAGCAGGACAGGATGAGGTCAGATGTTAATCTGGGTACAATGAACATTGAACATACAGTAAATTAAGACTATGAAAGGGTGTTACTTATGTTCCTAAATATACACTTGCATTACATGCACATGGTAGTAGTGGGACAGACCCCCTTTAACCTGTAGAATGACCACAGACGTTCTGATGGTTTTCGTGGCATGGCTGGAACAAGGTGCTGGAAGCAGTCCTCAGAGTTTTCGGTCTATATTGACATGACAGTATGACACAGTTGCTGGAGATTTGTACAGATCAGTGTACACGTTAAGCAGATCTACTTGACCTGTGTACAAGCCCAATACAGTGAGTTACTTTCACATGATTGGCTGATAAGATATTTGCATAACGATTAAGAAAGTGCAGCTATTAAAATGTTCAGTGAGTGCATATTGCCCAATGACTCAATGAACACATTACACTTTCATTATGAGGAGAAACATGAAGTAATTAGTCAAAAGATTTTGCACAGTTGATTTCTATGATATTTTCCAGTGTTCTGCCACTAGAGGGCAATGTTACTCTCTCACTCTATCACACACTACTATCACAATAACATTTATGTTTATTTACAACAGAAACTTTAACGTTGCTTAAACATAATATCTACTTAAGTCCAGTAAGGGGATAATTAAATACAGTAAGGGGATAATTAAATACAGTAAGGGAATAAAAGAACATGTTTGTTCCCCAGCATTAAAATAGCTTCCTTTCACTGGACAGTTAGTACCTTGTGCATGTGTTTGCTCTTAGTGACTTTGCAGATTAGGTTTCGAGGCCCAGACAGATGATCTGTTTGAAAAGAACCCAGTTTGTGAGATTTAGCAGAGAATTATCTCACTTCCACTGAGTGCCTGTTCCACTTTTTTGCTGTAATCCAAGCCTTCTTTCTGCTGTAGTACCAAACTGCTCTTACCCAGCTGCCTCTCCCTGAACCCGCAGATACACCACCAATCTCTCACCTGAACACCATCAGTCCAGATTAACGCTTTAAATCTCTCAATGATACAGTTAGTAAGGATTTTTGGATTAAACATCACACAGGTTTTGATAATTGATGCCCTTCTTCATATTGTTTATGTATACAGTGGCCCTACAAGGTATTTAGGTATTTAAAAATGTATGAATGTTATTGCATTAGTGGCATCTATTTTACAGAAACATAAGAATACATTTCAAGTACAACAGAAGGAATTTTGTTAGATTGTTTTTGTTTCGATAGACTTTGTACATTATTATCCAGATAATATGATGCTGGTGTACTTTTTTACAGTACATTGTGATATTTATTGTTAATGTCAGTTTCACAAAGGTTTGATGTCTGGATTTCTCTCTGACATCCTGCTTGTCTTCAGAGATGCGCAGCGTGTGAATTAAACCGGGGAGTGTTTATAATGCAGTGGCGCGGGGGAGACAGATAAATATTTGATGTGCTGCTTTATTTGGATGGCGAGAGAGAAGGTGGAGCGACTGCTTGCACTTTTACTTGCTGGTTCAACGCTGATGGATATTTCTGGATCCTCTTTGTGC
>JAZGTJ010018867.1:0-11197 GCA_036877575.1 Botia almorhae | reverse complement strand
TCAAAATGTAACAGGAGGAAAGAGTTTCATTTTGATAAGCGAAGTCATAATAACAATAGCTGTAGCATGTTCAGAATGAGGCCTTTCTGACACAAGAAGCCCAGTTTGAGTCAATCACAATGTTCTGAACTTTGTAGGCATTTGTGTCACTGATGTTTAATTCCATTATCTCGATTTAACTAGCCAGCTACATTGTAAGAAGAAATATCATTAAATTAAATGATTTTAATTCATGAATGAGTAATAGGAATCTGTATAAAATATTGAGAACTGTAGCTTGTATGATAATGTATATGGTATCTTTATTGAAAAATAAATCTAGCAAATGAAAAGATTTATTGTGCCAAAATGGCCATTTTGTTAATTCAGCACAGTCACTAAGCCAACAATATGGTAATTATGTTAAATATGGTTTTCTAAGACAAAATCTATACATTATATCTAAAAATGTTACTATACCACATTCAATTCATTGTTTATTTATAAGCATTTATCCCTTTCAGACATTTGCAGTAAAATGACTAAATTGATCTTTTCAGGAGTGCACTAAATTAGCTGTTAACATATGTAATGGATTATTTAATCTTTATGGCTTTTTTGAAGACCAGAAATACAGATCTTCTTTTCTCATAGTTTACTTTTTAGACCTTGTTTGTAATCAGTGGGAGGGAGTCAAGCTAAAGTGACAAACAGAGTCACAGCCTGAGGACTTTAACTGTTACATGTTGCAACTTGAAAATCACAGTGATGCAAAATCTCCAGCGGCTTGTACTTGCCCTAGAGCAAATTCAACAGGAGTCTCCATAAACATGAAAACACATTTTAATTAAAGCACAGGTGGAAGTAATCATATTATTGTTATAAACATCTGATGGGGCAAAACGTCTACAAACAAGGGAAAGAAGTGCATATGATGCAACCTATTGTTTAATTAGGTGCAAGTATGTCTGAGAAAATTAATGTGTGTTAAAGGCTGTAGAGTTTACATTTACACAAGTTATGGGTATGGTACTAGTCATTTTAACTTTGTTTGGAGTAGGAATAACTGTACAGGTGACCATCCTGTTTCCCTTAGTGAAAGCCAACAACTCAGAGCTGAGCTTCCTGCTGCTCTTCTCATTGACTCTGTGTTTTCTCTGTTCACTTACTTTCATTGGTCGCCCCACTGAGTGGTCCTGTATGTTGCRTCACACAGCGTTTGGGATCACTTTTGTCCTCTGTATCTCCTGTGTTCTGGGGAAAACAATAGTGGTGTTAATGGYTTTTAAGGCCACACTTCCAGGAAGTAATGTAATGAAATGGTTTGGGCCTGTACAACAACGACTCAGTGTTCTTGCCCTTAAACTTATACAGGTTGTTATATGTGTGCTTTGGCTGACAATATCTCCTCCTTTTCCCTACAACAATCTGAAATATTATAAGGACAAAATAATTATTGAGTGCAGTCTAGGATCTGTTATAGGTTTCTGGGCTGTGTTGGGTTATATTGGTCTACTGGCTGTCCTGTGCTTCATTCTGGCATTTCTGGCTCGGACACTGCCTGATAATTTCAATGAAGCTAAATTCATCACATTCAGCATGCTCATATTCTGTGCTGTGTTAATCTACTGTAGCTGTGAAAATATATGACATTGATATTTGCACCCAAATGTTACATCATCCTGTTTAAGCCTGAACAAAATACCAAGCAACACATCATGTCCATATCAAGACCTAAGTAGACTGTATAGTATAAAATAGTAGTATAAAATAACATGGAATTATTAGCATTGTGTGTTTTTGTGTGATTTTAAAATAAAAATGGTGTAGGAGTCACTATATAGTACATAATATGCTTAGGTCACAATGGCTTAAGTTTTAAAACGCGGATCAGTAGTTTCAGGTTCAGCAGTCCAGGACAATGTCCAGATCTGAAAAATAGATGGTTTTTATAAAGTATAATTTGGTAGAAACAACCTGGGACAGAGAGTCTATTTTGTTATGTACAAAAATAATTAATTAGGGGAATTAAAAAGCTTTTTAATGTGCAGAGACCCACCTTTGCTGCATTTAATATATTATACTTTAAAAAAACAAAATGTGCTTTTATAAATATGCAAGAAACCAAGTATACAAGCATTGAGGTAAAAAGATTAAACAAAGATTGAGTCAGAGGCACTGAACTAGGCACGCTTTTTAAAGGCTTTCAGATACTAAGCAATCTAAATCTGTGTGCACAGAAGGAACTAAATATTGCAAAATTACGTATTTTATGATGATTAATAAAATCAGATTCTGTCAAATCAGCTAGACTCTATTTTAGCCCTGTTTGACCTGGCTCTTATTCTGCCCTATGAGGTCATTGGCTACATTTACAATCATTCATCCATGTTAATTGTGTCTATAAAACAAATGCTAATACTGTGTCAGGTCAGTCACATCTAGCAGTCGCAGTTGAGCTCAGCCTTTAGGATGCTTATCTGTCTTTACACACTCCTGCTTTTTTATCATCTTCATACGAAGGTGGAAAACACTCTTTGTCGAATGATGGGAGACCCTAAATTCCCGCTGCTGTCCAAGGATGGAGACGTTAGTATTGGAGGACTTTTTGCAATTTACAGTAAAGAAACATTACCTTCATTTGAGTTCACACAAAAACCTCAGCTTCTGTCATGCTCCAGGTTTGTTGGAAAAAGAACAGATAATATACGTAACATAAGTTGACTTTTAATGAGAATATAACATCTATAAAATTATTTGCATCTTATTTTTGTAAACATTTTTTATATATATGACGCATATGTGCATTTGTAAAAGAATGATAAACAAATAATCCGAATTTTTTCACTTTATGTATTTTTAATAATTTGGTTGTCATTTAACCTGCCAGTTTCTTGTTTTTACAGTTTGAATCTAAGAGATTTTAGACTGGCTCAAACTATGACCTTTGCCATTGAGGAAATTAACAGAAGTGGAACTTTGCTCCCAAACGTTTCCATTGGTTATAGAATATATGATACCTGTGCCTCAAGACTGTCTTCTATGAGTGCAATTATGGCATTAATGAATGATCAGAAATTTGAAGCAGGACAGAAGTGCAATGGACAGTCTCCTATACATGCTATCATAGGAGAAACAGAGTCTTCTGCCACAGTGATTCTGTCCAGAACCACAGGACCTTTCAAAATTCCAGTGGTAAGAAGACAGATAAAGAAGTTTGTTATAATTACCAGACTAATGACTGTTTCACTGTGTACTGTGTTTGTATTTCAGATTAGCCACGCAGCATCATGTGAGTGTCTCAGTAACAAGAAAGAATACCCATTTTTCTTCAGAACTATTGCTAGTGATTATCACCAGAGCAGAGCACTTGCACACATAGTCAAACACTTTGGCTGGTCTTGGGTTGGAGCTGTGAACAGTGACAATGACTATGGAAACAATGGAATGGCCATATTTCTGAATACAGCACGTGAGGAGGGAATTTGTGTAGAGTACTCTGTAAAATTCTTTAGAACAGAGCCTGAAAAACTCCAAAAAGCAGTCGAAATAATAAAACGAAGCACAGCAAGAGTCCTTGTTGCATTTATTTCAGTTTTTGAAATGGGATTACTAACTGAGCAGCTGAGTATTCAAAACATTACAGGCCTCCAAATGATTGGTGTGGAGGCATGGATAACATCAAAGACTTTGATCACGCTAAACAGTTTTCGTGTGTTGGGAGGGTCACTGGGGTTTGCAGTGAGAAAAATTGCTGTTGAAGGTTTTTTGGATTATGTTATAAAAGAATTCTGGGACACAGCTTTTCCATGCTCACAGACAGATGGGAATTCATCTGAATATGCAGTAAGCTGCAACAGATATCAGGATCTGCTTATGCTGAAAAATTACAATGAAGATGTGCCTGAACAAAGATTTTCAAGTAACGTCTACAAAGCAGTGTATGCTGTGGCTTATGCACTTCACAGTCTGCTCAAGTGTAAAGAACAAGAAGGTTGTGAGAAAGCCCTGACAATACAACCTCAGCAGGTAGGACAAACAAGATAAATTAAAAGCAAGTGAATAACATTATTTCTGTTCAAATTTTGGAGTTATTTTTGTCTTAATCACACCTTTTGTTAACCTGTTTTTTTCCAGGTTGTAGAGGCTCTAAAAAAGGTCAATTTCACTGTAAAGTTTGGAGATCATGTGTGGTTTGACAGCACTGGTGCTGTAGTAGCCCAGTATGAAGTTGTGAACTGGCAGCAGGACCCTAATGGATCAATCCAGTTTAAACCAGTGGGTTACTATGATGCCTCACTGCCCCCTCACCAACGCTTTGTGCTTAACACTGAAAACATAATCTGGGCTGGAGGACGACTGGAGGTAAATAAAAATATCCTGTTTATGTGTGTACTGTGTGCTTGTAATGTCAGAATTCAAATAGTTCTGTAAGAATATTGCACAATAGTGGTTATTTACTAGGAACCCCAACACTTTACAAGGCTTTGCACCTGTTCTGCACCAGCACAAAAAATGTGGCTCCATTTCACAAAACCATTTAATCCATTAGCATTTTGTACATTACAATGTAAGTCTTCTAGCTGAATTTAAAATACAAAAGTTTCAAAAATAAAACACCAATAACAAAAGTCTTTTTAGTTTTCAGCTAAAAGACAATTTTCATGATCTCAGTACAATTGGACCCCAAATAATGCATTTTGTCCTTGCAGGGGTGTATAACTTTAATATCTTTAATGTAGTATTTTTTAATGTAGAAACCAAGGTCTGTGTGCAGTGAGAGCTGTCCTCCAGGCACCAGGAAGGCTGTACAGAAAGGAAGACCTGTCTGTTGTTATGACTGTATTCCATGTGCAGATGGAGAAATCAGTAATGAGACAGGTAAACTTCAGCCCATCTCAAAGTTCCAAACACAATTGGTTAGTTGCTCTTTCTGTGTTTTTATTCTACTCTTAAGGATGAAGTGTCTTATTTTAGAAGTTCACAAATGAAATTTAAGCTCCCTTTCAAGGGAACTCAACCCTGTGTCAGGAGCTGATGCTACAGGAAGTGCTATAGGTGTGCTTAGTGCCTGAACAGCTATTTAGAGACAATGCCAAGGCCATGTGACACAGCAATGCAAGCCACAGAGACCTATGGAGGCATCCGCATTCAATGTCATTTATTTCTTTGTCTTCGAGATGACCTCGATCCTGAGGATTGCAAGAGTTAGTGGAGGCGGTGCTTAAAAAATCTGCAGTAGCTTTGCCTTCTGACTCTTATGTTCTTATGCCAGATCAAGAAGCTCGCTCTGCGATTTCTTCCAATCTGCATGAGCATCTTATTGGCTGCTTTTCTATCAGAAAAGACCCAGGTTTCTTACTTTGGGTCCCACGCTTGGGGCATTTTGTTGTCACATGATTTTCACGATGACAGTGGGGCCTATGGTCATCAGGTAGTGCTTATCTCATTGGTTTACAGATGCTATTGCTCTAGCATATGTGTGCGTCAGCTCCTAATGCAGCATGTCATACCCTTTCTCAGGGAACATTTCTTTTTGTTTCTAACTATAGTAAATGCAACTTTCTTTCCAGATTCAAATAACTGCAAGCAGTGTCCAGGAGAATACTGGTCTAATGCTGAGAAAAATGATTGTGTGTTAAAGGCTGTAGAGTTTCTGTCATTTACAGAAGTTATGGGTATACTGCTAGTCCTTTTCTCACTTCTTGGAGTAAGTTTAACTTTGCTGTTGGCCATTCTGTTTCACAACAAGAGGGACACCCCCATAGTCAAAGCCAACAACTCAGAGCTGAGCTTCCTGCTGCTCTTCTCATTGACTCTGTGTTTTTTCTGTTCACTTACTTTCATTGGTCGACCCACTGAGTGGTCCTGTATGTTGCGTCACACAGCGTTTGGGATCACATTTGTCCTCTGTATCTCCTGTGTTCTGGGGAAAACAATAGTGGTGTTAATGGCTTTTAAGGCCACACTTCCAGGAAGTGATGTCATGAAATGGTTTGGGCCTGTACAACAACGATTCAGTGTTCTTGGTTTTACACTTATACAGGTTTTTATCTGTGTGCTTTGGCTGACAATATCTCCCCCTTTTCCCTATAAAAATATGAAATATTATAAGGAGAAAATCATTCTTGAGTGCAATTTGGGTTCTGCTATAGGTTTTGGTGCTGTGCTGGGTTATATTGGTCTACTGGCTGTCCTGTGCTTCATTCTGGCTTTTCTGGCTCGGACGCTGCCTGATAATTTCAATGAAGCTAAATTCATCACATTCAGTATGCTCATATTCTGTGCTGTGTGGATCACATTTATTCCATCTTATGTCAGTTCTCCAGGAAAATTTACTGTAGCTGTGGAAATATTTGCCATTTTAGCCTCAAGCTTTGGGTTACTGCTCTGCATATTTGCACCAAAATGTTACATCATCCTGTTTAAGCCTGAACAAAATACCAAGCAACATTTGATGGGAAAAACACCATCTAAGCCCTAATGCAAAATAGTACCATGGGTAAATTACAGAAGTTGTGGATATTGTTAATTATCACCTCTATTGTTCACCTCTGAGAAACTTCTAATCTTAATTTAAGTTAAATGTATGGAATTCTAATCTTAATTTAATTCAAATTTATGGGAATTCTATTCTAATGGATATATAATATTTATTCTATGAGGGTAATCATGCTAAAGCACAGCTGATATATTAAATGAACAAACACTTGATGTACCACACTGCAGTTGTTTTAGGCCCAATAAAACTAAAAGTTAATTTTAATTTGTTTGTTACTTTTGCTTTAGTTTGTCAGTTGAAAATACCAATGTAGTTTTCCCAAACTGTTTTCCATTACCTGTAATTAAAGTGCGATTAGTCTTACTACAGACAGTATGGGCCACACAGAGGTCCAACCTCATTATCACCTTGTCAGTCTGGGATTAGATTGAAACATTTTGTGATGCTGCTTTAGTATTGATGCTGTTTGCTGGTAAACATTAATAAAATCCCTACAATAAATTGTGATCAGTTTCCAAACAGTTTTCAAACTTTTGCCCCCCAGTGTATATGCACATACTGGGTATTCCACCATGTGTCATTATGTGCCTTTTTGCATTTATTCCAAATAATAAACAGATTAATTGCAACTGCTTTCTTTTCATTTTTAAAACAGTGGAGCCTTCATTATTGTCAATGGACAGTCAGCAGTGTTGATAAATCAAGTAAACTTAAATTTTACAATAAGCGGTTATCAACATTTTAAACTGTTTCCTTAGTTCGACATGCCACAATGGCACGGACACGCATTAGCCATAGTAGAGTTTTCTGCTTGCCGTAAATTCTTTAATTTAGTTTGTGACTTTACCAGTTGTCAAAAGCTTCTGTTTAATATGTGACTGGTGTGTATTTACCGCCATGGCAGTAACAATTATTTTGGAATACCTACCGGATATGTACCCATCTATCACTAAATAATGATGTTTCAGATCATTTATGAAGTTAACAAACACGCACAGGAAAGTCAACAAAGAGAAGACAACAATTAAAGATAAAATCAACATCAAACCACAAACACAGAAAACACTGGGGTGTAAGGCTAAACAGGGAAAACCAGACACAGGTAAGCACAATTAGTCTGGGGCAACAAGGACCGGACTTCAACACGATGATAAACAACACTACAACAGGAAGTGTTGAGAACTACCAAATAAGAGTACAAACAGTATGTTTTTTTAATTATTGTGTGATTTAATCACTGTTGAAGGTCAATGCCAAAAACTGTAGGTAAATTAATAATTAAAATTGACAAATTCTCCCTTATATTACTTTGTATATGGTGTTTATTTGATAACCCTGTAACACAAAAAAACACCAAAATTATTCACGTCTATTGTTCAACCCTGATGAACCTATTCTAATCTTAATTTAGTTCAAACTTGTTGGAATTCTAAATAGAAGTTTTCCTCTGCAAAGTCAATCACACAAAATCACAACCGATATATTGAATGGACAAACACATGGTGTAATGCGCTGTGCAATACTTCTAGGCACCACAGAACTAAAAAAATGGTTTTAAAATGTTAGTATCTTTTGCTTTAGTATTTCATTTGAAAATATCAATAAAGACTTTCAAAACTTCTTTGTGTAAATTTTGTAATTTAATCACTGTTGAAGGTCAGTGCCATGAACAAGGTAAAATAAATAATAAAAAAAAGTCTAAGGAAACTTATTTCATTATTAAAGGTTTGCATTGACATCCACAATGCACCTCGATGTAAAGAAAGCATTAATGTTTCAGGCTGTATTCCGCCCCTGCTTGTCCCAGCTCTTGTCCTGCCCTGTGAGGTCATTGACAATGTTACTGATCATTCATCCATGTTATTTATTTCTATAAAAGTGTCTGTACTGTATCTGGTCTATTACATTTTGGAGCTCACAGGTGAGATTTGGCATGCTTCTGTTACTTTACACACTCCTGCTTTACCATCACCTTGATGCAAAAGTGGAAAACACTCTTTGTCAAATGATGGATGACCCTCACTACCCGCTGCTGTTCAAGGATGGAGACATAATGATTGGAGCGCTTTTTGTAATCCACAGTGAAGTAACATTACCTTCATTTGTGTTTACACAAAAACCTCAGCTTCTGTCATGCTTCAGGTTTGTTACAATCAAAAAGCAAATAATATATTTAATGCATGTTTATTCCTTTTATAAAAATGCATTTGCAGCATATACAGTAAACGTATTATTGCAAACTACCATGCCTTCTGGTATGTTCTGATGTTCTGAGTATCAATCATATGCAAAATTTAAATGTTGCTGGTGAAATGTTGCTTTTTTTACTAGTCCTCTTTTATTAAAATTTTATTGATGCTACTGGTTTAATGTTTTCACATTCACATGAATGTTTTCACAGTGTGAATATGAAAGATTTTCGGATGGCTCAAACCATGATCTTTGCCATTGAGGAGATTAATAGAAATGGGACTTTGCTCCCAAATGTTTCTATTGGCTATAAAATATATGATACCTGTGGATCGAGACTGTCTTCTATGAGTGCAATTATGGCATTAATGAATAGTCAGGAATCAACCGCAGGAGATGAATGCAAAGGACAGTCTCCAATACATGCTATCATAGGAGAAACAGAGTCTTCCAATACAGTGATTCTGTCCAGAACCACAGGACCTTTTAAAATCCCAGTGGTAAGAGATAACAACAATAAATGTTTAACACAATAACCAGATTGATGATTGTTTTACTATTTTCTGTCTGTGCTGTTGTATTTCAGATCAGTCCCTCAGCTACATGTGAGTGTCTCAGTAATAGGAAAGACTTTCCCTCATTCTTCAGGACTATTGCTAGTGATTTTCACCAGGCTAGAGCTCTTGCACTCATGGTCAAACACTTTGGCTGGTCTTGGGTTGGAGCTGTGAACAGTGACAATGACTATGGAAACAATGGAATGGCCATATTTCTGAAAACAGCCCAAGAGAAGGGCATTTGTGTGGAGTACTCCGAGAAATTCTACCGAACAGAGACTGACAAACTCAAAAAAGTAGTAAAAATAATAAAAGAAGGCACAGCAAAAGTGGTCGTTGCCTTTCTTACCGGCTTTGAGATGCTCAGTCTAATCGAGCAGCTAAATATTCAGAACATTACAGGCCTCCAAATTATTGGCGTGGAGGCATGGATAACATCAAAGACTTTGCTCAGTCCAAAAGGTTTTCGTGTGCTGGGAGGCTCACTGGGGTTTGCAGTTAGCAAAATTAATATAGAAGGTTTGACAGATTATGTTATGAAAGCATTCTGGGACACGGCTTTTCCATGCCCACAGAAAGATGGAAATTCTTCCCAATACGCACTAAGTTGTAGCAAATACCAGGATATTCTCATGCAGAAAAACTACAATGAAGATTTACCTCATCAAAGATTTTTAAGCAATGTCTACAAAGCAGTGTATGCTGTGGCTTATTCACTACACAGTCTGCTTCAGTGCAATGAGCAAGAAGGATGTGAGAAAAGCCTGACAATACAACCACACCAGGTAAAATGATTAGCTACACAGGGAAACCCCATGACTCTGCTCAGTATAGGAACTTATCTATCCAAATATATGGATAGATATGGCTTACCCTATATTTGTTTGACAGTATATATAATGTTCAAACACTTCTTTCTCCAGGTGGTTGAAGCTTTAAAAAAGGTTAACTTTTCTGTAAAGATGGGAGATCATGTGTGGTTTGACAGCTCCGGTGCCACGGTAGCCCAGTATGAAGTTGTGAACTGGCAGAGGGACTCAAATGGATCTTTCCAGTTTAAATCAGTGGGTTACTATGACGCCTCACTGCCCCCTCAACAGCGCTTTGTGCTTGAGCCTAAAAGTATAATATGGGCTGGAGGACAACTGGAGGTAAACCCGTTTTATTTTGTGGGAAAACAGCTGCATTAATTCCTGGTGGATTGGATAACCATTGTCTTTATTAGGTTAAATATTAAAAATCACATTTCAATGCGATTAATCTAGTGCTGGAATTAAGACTTATGTAAACAAAATACTGTGATTCTAACCAAATTAACAAATCTAATTCTATAGTGTGAAATAGTATTTTTTTGAAGTCTAAGCGCACAAAAAAGTTATGTATTTGCACTTATTTCTTAATTTTATTATTTTTCTGCCCCAAAAATGCATGGCTTTGCACACTAATATCATGGGTTCTATTACAAGGCAATGCACATATGTGGGCCTACTCATAAAATGTATAGCTTAAATACAATGTAAGTAACTTTGGATAAAAGCATCTGCCTAATGCAGGAATTTATGTTTTATATTATATTATGGTTTACACACAGAAGCCGAAGTCTGTGTGCAGTGAAAGCTGTCCTCCAGGCACCAGGAAGGCTGCACAGAAGGGAAAACCTGTCTGTTGTTATGACTGTATTCCATGTGCAGATGGAGAAATCAGTAATGAGACAGGTAAACTTCAGCCCATCTCAAAGTTTCAAACACAATGGGTTAACTGCTCTTTTTGTGTCATTCTCCTACTGTTCAGGATGCAGTTCCTTATGAAAGGAGTTCATAAATGTAATAGTAGTTTTGTTTCTAACTATAACGATCACAACTTCCTTTCCAGATTCAAATAACTGCAAGCAGTGTCCAGGAGAATACTGGTCTAATGCTGAGAAAAATGAATGTGTGTTAAAGGCTGTAGAGTTTCTGTCATTCACAGA
>JAZGTJ010018866.1:0-11197 GCA_036877575.1 Botia almorhae | reverse complement strand
AACCCTACAAAGGGTATTTCTTATTTCAGATATTACAAGCCATTGCTATAGAAAGATACTTTGAAGAGTTTTGTGTGAGTGTAGTAGGATATTTATGGGAAAGTCAAATTTTAGTTATGTTTTGATAATGACAAACAACAAAACAGTAATGTAATATTTTAAGGTGAATTTTAACAGCCCAAATATAACCTTTTGACCAAAGGCTTCCAACACATGCTTTGTCATGAATGTAAAAATATAATTTATTTTTGGCACATTATGAGATCAGGTTCAGAAAATTCACAGAGGAATTCTGGAACAGGCATGTGTCAGGAGGGAAGATAGCAGTTTAAAAATGAATTCTGACAAGGTCAGATCACACAGTTTATGTTGCCAGGTAACCACAAACAGAAGTTTAACAGCGCTTTGGAAAGGAGACAATACATTTAGAAAATGAGACAATAAACAGAACAGAATTTTAATTATTTTCTTTTGGGTGAGTAGGATAATGAAATGTATTTATTAAAATTATCTATTAAATTATCTATTATCTATCTTATCTATTAAACCACTTAAGATGATAGTTCTATAAACACAGTGTTCAAATCAGCAAAATAAAAGACTGCTGGTATTGTTGTGTGATTGAATGAAAAATTAAACCAAGATGTTGGTTGAATCATTTTATTTCAAAACACCGAGACTTAATATACATCTGATTAACATGTCCCTGTCCTAAAATCCTTTATCAGGACATCCTACAGTTGGCATGACAATATAGGGAGCTGGTAGTATAGATGCCAGGGGAATGTAGTAACTAAATGCCGAGACATGTGAAACCAGGGATGGGCAGAGAGTTATGGAAAGTGATGGGAGGTGCCCACTGGGTTGTCTTTCAAAAATACCCTATGGCTGTCTTAGCAACCCACCAAACAGATAAACACAAATTCCAACAAGGTAAAATGATAATGAGGAGAGGGTAAATGGGAGTAAGACAGGGGAAATTGTGACACAGTATCAAAAATGTAACATATATAGGACCCCTCTGTTAAACATATAGGCATATATTGAATTGATGCTAGTAACTCACAATTATTAAATAGAACAATAGATAGTCAAACATTACGTTTAAAAATACCTAATTTGAACAAATTATGAACATTTATATGGAAACAGTGAGAGAAACAAAATGACATTCTTTTGATTGTTTGTCCTGTATTTGTAAAACATCATGGAATTAATTATATTGTATGGCAGAAAAAAATCATGGATCATGGGCTCCTTATTCTAAAAGTTGTTTTAAAGCTGTATGTGTATGAGAAAAACACTACACTGACAGTATCTAGACAGTTGGTGGCACTACAGCGCTGTCTGATCAAGTGCGCAGTCAGCACCATTAAATAAATGACATTGTTTTTACTCCGAATCAGTCGCAAGCTATGATGACGTATATTTGAGGCTGGCTATAATTTTTTTTATTAAAGGGGCATATACAGTAAAGAGCGATTCATTTGTCATACATTTGACACATGAATGCCAAACAGACATTGTTTAATTAGGGCTTAGAACAGAACCATTACATTCAGATACAACAAAGTGTCTTATTTATTTGTTTTCATTTTAAAATGGGCACGCAGTGTATAGCCTGTTCTATTAAACTAAATTATTGCCATTAGCCTCTGACAGCAATTAATGTCTCATGTTATTCATCACAAGAACACCTGCATTACCACTGCAATCTACTTTATCTATTTACTAATACAATCTTTCTGCTGGTTTAATGCATTTGTGTTTTGAATCTACTGACTCACAATAAAGATGTTATTAAATGGGATTTATTGCTGCAAATTGATTTGCCATGATTTATTTTTTTAGCTATTCGTGAAGTCATTTATTTTCTCGTCTTTTTATGGGAGGGAAAAACAATAGGCATAAGAACGACTCACTTCACTGCAGTCTCCAAACATAATCTTCATTATAAATTCAACCACAACATCATCCACACATCCTGCCCACTCGTCCATTTCACAGATACACCGGTAACTAGATTGGCACTTTGCCTCTTTCCTCCCACTCCATTTAACACTCTCCTTAAACCTCTTGCTCTCGCTATGACGTCATTGCGGGTCCCCGTCACGGCGGAGAAGGTAGAGCGTGAATCCCGATCCATGTTCCGCACCAGACATTACGGACATTTGTGAATGTGTCCGTATGTTTATGATTGCCTAAAACGAAAGCCTACAGTTAATTTGCCTTACCTGACGCACCCATCACTTGTGCTACAACCGTTTAGCACAAGCCTGCGACAACGACGGGCAAAATGTGGATTTAGTTTACTGACATAGGGCGAAAAAACAACGCTTGCTGACTTCACTCCCGTGGATAATTAATATGATGCATCCACGAGTATGGAGAGCCTTGTTTTTCATGACCGTATTCTACCAGCTCGGGAAAGCAGGCAAATACGGTACGTATTTACAGAAAGTCTTGAAGAAATGTAATGAAAAATGCACAGATCGATTGACAGAATGTCGTTGCATTGCATATAGACCACTGAGGCATGCTGTGGTTTGTGAATTAGGCTTGTGAATTAGTTATGGCTGGATGTTC
Organism: Botia almorhae; assembly: GCA_036877575.1. Classification (NCBI taxonomy): domain Eukaryota; kingdom Metazoa; phylum Chordata; class Actinopteri; order Cypriniformes; family Botiidae; genus Botia; species Botia almorhae. The sequence continues at coordinate 8,611 of JAZGTJ010018866.1, read as the reverse complement.
CTTATTTTGCTGCTTTGTGGGCACATTTTCTTGCTGATGTTTTGAGCAAATACAACAAATTACTTCTGCTCGTGGGCATCTTTGTTGCGTGAGATCACGTGTAAGATACGTTAGATGCAGTCATGTGTCATGAGTTTGTTATATCCCCATACGTCGTTCGTATGGCTGATCTCGTCTCAACCTAAAAACTGATTTGCCGAAGCATCGTGACTCCCCTCTCTCTTCCTCCTCTAAACATGCATTAGAAGGTCTATATAATTAAACATTAAAGTGAACTACTATTTCTATCTGTCACGCAACTGGTGGGGATAGACTGCCTAGAGACGAGCTCGTTTAGGGAACAAGAGCATTTCAGCACCACGGAGAGAGACAAAATTTACATTTGTTTATTGTACAAGTATTTATCAATTTCATGTTTCATTATAAGTTGTAACTTCATAATATATCCCTTTATCCTTAAAGCATTAACAACAAAACAATGTTCATTTCTGTCCATCCATTCTCTGATTAATAGAAACATCACATTCTTCTCTGTATCCTTGGCGACACGTCGGCGAAACGTGAACAGTGAACAGTGACCCCTTTGAAAAAAATACCCCATACCTCGTTCCCTGAATCTCCTGTTTTAAATATTACGACTATTATTTATTATTTTTCATTACTGTGTCTTAGAATGTATTCTACCAATATGTTTAATAGAAAACTAAGAGTCGCATGGTTTTCGTTTGGTTACTGTTATTTAATTTATTCCTGCGTTATATCCATGCATGTACAGCATGTTTACTGTTGTCATTAATGAACGATGGAGCTGAACAGCAGAATTCTAACCTACTGTAGTAGGCAATAGGTCCAAACATCCTCAGGTAGGCTTCTAGGATTTTATTTGTTCATCTTTACAGGCTCTTATTGTTCGATGTTAGGTTTTGATGTAATTAAACAGGGTGTTTTCTCTCCACCCTGTGTTTATTCCAACAGGTGCTTCTGTCTGTCAGTTCATAACTGATGTCCTGTTTTGGGGAGCAGTACTATGACTCACTATGTCTATATCCCAGCCCACATGTACCAACACTGTAGGAATGGAAATGTGTTATGAGAACATAAATATTGCGATCTATGTTACCAAGTGTAATCATAAAGTCGTAACAAAATATTAATTTGTTTTGAAAGACAATTGTACATTTGTAAAGATTAGGTCAAACACATTTAGATGTAGATTTGTGTTTGAGTCCAAATGTTTGATGCTGATTAGGTTTTAGAGTATAGTTTTTGTCATTAATCTACTGTGATAAAACTATGTTTGCTGCCTTCTGTGATTTTCACTAATGTATTAGTTCAGGAAAGCACAGATGTAATAAAGTGAGGTATGATGTCTTACACATTTGCGGCTGGTGAAATTCAGCAGGTCAGTTTGCTCTCCTGGAAGAGATAGATAATGAACAAACATTACACTCCTCAATTTGATGGCCAGTTTCATTGGAGCTTACTTTCCTTTTACTTGTTTTGATTTTGTATATTCCACTTAGATTGTTCAAACATTTGTATATGCCTCATACCCTTTAAAGTGTCAACGTCAGTTTTTAGGCCAGTTCTGGCTTTATTCTTGCCTGGTTTTATCAGCCTGATGTTTTATCTGTGTTTGTCCTGCTCTGTTTCCCTGACAGCGGGGTTGTTGGCCAGCCTGGTGTTTCCCACACACATCACACAAACATACACACACATCCATATACACACTCAAGCATAGTCAGGTCATGCTCACTGGCAGTTATGTTGCCATTTTTATTTGATCAGCTGTGTTCGACACATGTCCAGAGCATTTGATCAACCTACGCAGCAGTTCTAGATCTTAGGGGCCAGGCTATCCGCTGCAATTACAGACGATTATGGATAATGAATCTTGTCATTGGTTTATCTTAATTCATTATTGTTTATATGGTTTTAGGTTGTGTTACAGAGATGTAAATCTCATGCCATAGACAGAGAAGGTAGGAAGAACAGATTTGTGAGTTTTGTTTATAGTCCCTTGCTGAGATGTTTGTATTGTAAAGGTCAGGTCACTTGGATACCACGATTCTAGTTCAGATTAAAAAATCTAAGACACAAATATATTCCTCAAGTCTCTCCATTGACAAAGATAGAATGACATTTTCCAAAATTATATTGGGAAGTTATTGGGAGGTTGGAACGTTCCAATTTATACTGGGAACATTAGTGAAACTTTTAATTTTTAAAACTTAATCTTACAATTTAAAAATTAATTAAATTTTAAAATGTACGTCTACCTATTTTTCTTATTCTCTCTTATCGTCTCTCTTTCTTCTCTCTCTCTCTATTTGTCTCTCTCTCCCTCTCTGTCTCTCTCTCTCTCATACAGGCTGTTTGTTTGAGAAGAGGCTGTGCTCCCGGGAGCAGTTCTGCTCTGATGGTGAGTATCACACTAGGGGAAGAGTTGCATGTCTTTCATAGATACAGTAAATCTCTACAGCTCTGAAACATGGATGTGGGCCAGTTGATGTGTGTGTAGCACCTGGTGTTATCTCCTGTGTTCTGCCTCTTTATTTCCACTCATGATGATTGAATCACATGTTCTGGATCATCGCTCACCACAACAGCTATGCTACACTCTGCTAAGACACATTTGCTCTACAGGAAGTTTTACTTCAATTACTTCATATTAGTCAACAGTAATGAAGGTCGTGTTAATGTATGATGGAAATGCTTATGATATTGTGTAATATTTGGAGATACTGTGGTCCAAACATTTGAAAGCACTATTAAAATAGTTTTATTCTCACCCATATTTTATAATTTTATATTATTGGCAACAATTTGAATGTTTAAATGGAAAACTTAACACTGACATGGACTCCACAGGTGTGTATAAAAACCTGATGATGTACAGATAAGTTTAAAAATGTCAGAAATTTCCATTTATTTGATTAGTGACCTAGAAATTGTAAATTTCATATATATATATATAAATTCAAATTTTCCAGATTCAAATGCAAAACATTTCGAAGATGTAAAGGAACATAGTGTGCAACATTTAGAAGACATTTTGATGTGTGAATCGTCAAAATGTCAAAACTCCCACAACATCAGCGCTGGATAAGCATTAATATGTACTTTTTTTCTTATTGTACTACTTTGGATTCATGTAACTGATTGTGATAATGCAATCACCTAAAAATGCCAAACTGATTTCATTGTTTCACATATTCACGTAACATTGTTGCACGCTTACTCCTCTCAGGGATTTACCTGAGCGTGTATCACACAAGCCAATAGTATTCTGTCAACTGCTCTTCTCTCTCACTCATCCAGTCCCACCCACCCCTGCTCCACGTCCCCTTGGTAACGGTGACATCATCAAGCCGTGGACGCTGGATGTACGCCCCCACAATCACTGATGACTCACTACCCGCTGCTTGCGCACAGAGTAACGTCTCTGCCGTGCATACAGACACACTCATACACACATACCCGCTCACTTATATACCCACACGGATACCTGCACATTCAAAAGAGTTTACACACACACAGAAAGGTCTTTTAAATGTATTCCAAAAGCTGCTCTTACAATGACAAAATACAATGATGGTAATTTGGCTTAACGCAATGGAACATTTTTTACCTACATACATATAAAAACGCAGGTGTTTATATTACACTTTATATGTATAGAGATAACCTTTCATTTATTTATTTAGACACAAAAAGACTTTTTACTCTATTCATATTGTAAAATCGGCTGGTCACTCTCTTTACATTTTACGTTCTGTTGGGAAAAATGGGTTTATAGAGTTCAGTTCAACATGCTGTGAAAATAAATAATGTCTTTTAATTTTATTGGTTATATGGGTGTCAGGTCAAAGCCATTAAAACAGATTCTAACAAGACATTAATTATGTATGTACTGTATGTATATATGTGTGTGTTGTGTCTGTCTATGTTTACGGGTCATCTAATGTACAGACAGAAATGGCACAAAAGGCAAATGTGTGGAACATGTCAAAGGCTTCTCTTGTGATTCAGAGAAAAATTTTATCATAATAAGTTTAGTTGTGCATATTGTCAAAGTTACTCCTTCACCTTATGTCATTATTTTGGGCGTGACGTCAGTTCTCCTGGGTGACTCCTATTACAATATAATAATCCATTGTGTATTTCCATGCCCCTGGGCAATTGATATCTCTCCCCATAGTGCTCTCACATCTCCAGCCGCCCTATATATAGCTGTGAGTCATGGTCATGATAGACCTGCTGTGAGATGGAGAAAATGGACGGGTTCATGCTTGAGGCTCATCTGCGTTAGGGGATCAGCTCAGTCCTTCAGGTCTTTTTTTAAACCACACAACTGGAGGTTTAGTCAGAGATGAGTCAATGGTATATGTGTAGGAAGTGAGTGGATGTGAGTGTGTGCGCGGGGGCTGATTTTGCCATGGCTGTTTGTCTCATTTTTCATTTATGGTGTGTTTTGGTTGTGGCATTTTGATGCTTTATGGTCACCATACATAAAAGATGAATGTTCATATTTTATTATTTTTTACATTTGTATTATTTTTCTGATTTTTAATAACCTTTGTGCATGATTTACTACATATTCTAATCGCATTATTTATTTTTGGCGTCTTTGAACAGAATATGAGTGTATGCGTTAAAAGAGACCTTTCTAGCTTTTCTTTCAAATCCAGTGTTTGACACCTGTTAAATCTGACTGATGTGTCCCCAAAAGTGAGAAAAACCTGACAAATCTAAGCAAAACCTCCTTCTGGGGATGTTTTTGTTTGTTTGTAAAAATGAAATAAAATATACTAAATATAAAATAAATTAATAATAAATATAGATAATACAAATATAGTAAAATAGTAAAAGAAATTCTGTTAGCGTTAGATTGTGAGTTTGGGTTAGGTTATATTGTGTATAACTAGCTGTGTATAAAAGCAAATGTCTATGGAATGTCCAAATGTATATAGAGAAGTAAACATATGTGTGTGTTTGTGTAACAGACAGGCTCTTTGGGCAGTGTCGGAGCTCCAGACATGACCAGGTGCAGTACCAGCTCTCTGTCCCTGTTCTTCAGAGACTACAGGAAGTGCTTAAACAACTGATGCTTCAGGGTAAGTAACACACAAGCAAATTTACACAGTAAACTCACATACACATATTTGTGTCATGTCTAAAATATTATTCATTATTATGTGAGCATAGGTAAAATATTTTTATTTAAAAAATAATATAAATAAACTAAAAATGTAAATATGTAACAAAATGTTGTTTGAATTCAGAAAACTATGCTGCAAAAACATTGACTTGCTGATAAAACTAAACTAAATTTAAAACTAAACTAATGTTTTCTTGGAGCTGTATTGCAAAACACAAAATGACATTTACACATGACATCTGGCCTTAGATTTAGAAAGTAAATAGCTGTAGGCTGATGAAGAGTGTTAACTTTTTTGTCTCTGGTATTAATATTGTTCAGATATAGTAAACATTCATTATTACTAATCTAAAAAAACTAACAATATGTAAAAACTACTTTGCTAGTCTTTGCTACCAATATCATAATTTAGTGTATTTGCTAAATGATTATCTTTGCAGAATTTTAAGAGCTGTCGATTTAGTTAAGATAAGCTACTGTAAAATTACCACATGAAAATACAGTCATAATGCTGACAGCAGGAGATGTTACAGGTTCTTTGGTGGATGGTTATGCATTGTTCTGACAGTAAAGCTTTCCTGTGACTCACCTTGCATACAGTAGTGTGGTACAAGCAATGCCAATTCATAGATTCATAGGGAATGCATGTCGTTGTAAAATGTATTATGAATGCACTGTATGAAGTTTCTTAGGAGTAAAGTGTCCGCATAAATGTTTATCTAAAGAAAGCCATGCCAAGTTCGCTTCTAATATTTGACACTTCATTGATTTTTATGATGTTGAAAAGAAGCATTTGTTTTTTACGCACAAGATCTAAAATCACAATAGAAATAAAAAAACAATCAAACCATTATATTAACATCTCAATGTCGAGCTGTATCGATCATATGCATGATTCGGAATATAAGGTTTCATACTTGTTTTCAAGGTGAAAAGCACACCCACAAACAACTGATTCACTCCTGCGTTAAATCCACTCATAGAGTGGAGGTTTACTGTCCCATACAGAAATGTTTGTGCCTGTGTGTGTATGTATGTGCAGGATTCTCCTGGCAGGATGACATCACCCAGCGCATCATTGCTAAAGAGCTGAGCCGTATTCCACACACACGCATACAAAAGACCCAGAATACACAGTGAGTAACAGCGTAGTGAAAACCATATTACTTCAATCAATAATTTTAGCTTAACTGTAAGTTATTGTTGCTGGAAATCCTGATTGCAGGGTCAGACATCAGATGTTTGATCTTGTTGTAGATTTACTGTAATTGACTGATTTTTCTAGGTCATCACAGCCTGCAGCTAAGAAGGGCTATTCCAGCTCTAACTCGGAGCCTGGTCCAGCTCAGAGCTATATGGACTATATGATCTTAGACCCCCGCCAATCCTCACTTCGGATGCAAGCCCTGCCTATGGACCCATACTCATATCTACAGGTAAAAGAAGGTGCTGTAGAGACCAGTTGGGACATGCAGAAATGTCAAACCACTGTTTTTGGAAAAAAAACTTACTACAGGTTAATACATGCCCCTACTTGACACTTATTAAATAAAAACCTTTATATAAATAAACACAATTCAGTCTTCGGATAAAATATATTTTATTTATATAGCTGGCTGTTCCTTAATGTCTACCAGTGTGTTTTTATTGTGTTCACTAGTTTAATATTAAATTAATATTTAATTTAGTTTGAGGACAGAATTGAAAAAAATATATATATTAGGTGTTTTTTATGCAAAAAAATCTGATTTTGACTTTAATATATATCACTGAGATATAGCCCCTGTAAAAACTTGTGCATGTTTTTCAAAATAGCATGAAAAAATCAATCACAGATTTATTGTGATTAATCAATGCCTTTTAACCTCATTGTTATCATTGTTCCTTAATAGGATGACCTGACCCATTCACTCCATCCTCATACTAGTGTGGGGGGATACCAGAGACCCTCCTCTCGATCCGGATCACAGCAAAGAAACAGAGACCGTCAGCTGCTGGAAGATGCCATGTCTCTCTACCTCTCCTCCTCACAACCCTCATTTCGCCACAGGGGGGCAGCAGCCCTCCCTGCCGCCCCATACTACGAGGATCTAGACTTCCCATTGGACTATGAAGAGGACTACACCCTACAAGAGCAGCCCAGCTCATCCCAGCACAGCAACAAGAAAGTCCCTCAGGACTACAGCTCTCTGGCTGGACTTGATGGTGAGTTCCAGTCTGGTGGCATGTCTGTTTGATTTTTAGCTATATAGCTTCATTTGGAAGCTTTGAATAGAGTCCCCTCTTGTTATAGTAAGCAGTTCACTGTTTTTTTTCTGTCATTCTGAACTGGATTAGCATCATATTGTAAACCAGAAACTATTCTATAATTAAAGTTTGCTTGTGTATTGACATTATTCACCATAGCAACTTTTGCTGAATACACATTTTAGTTTAACTTTAGAATTGAAGACCATCCAATATAAATAAACATTTTTGTTCTGATGATTCTCAGTTGTTAGAGAGGATGTGTGCTGATGTTTTTGCTCAGAGTTCATTGACTGTATGTGTTATAGATGAAACTTTGGCACAGCTGGGCCGTCTATCAGAGGGTTTTGGGGTGGACCCACGAGACCTGAGCCCTCAACAGATTAAAAGACTCACTCTACTCCTACAGCTCTTACAAAACATGGAGAGCACAGGTACACAATAGCATAACCCTGAAACAGACATAAATACATACAGTCTGAGTCACTAGCTAATAGAAATAGCACATCATGTTTCTAACCCTTTTCTACTGTGAACACAAAATAAGAAGATTTAACGAGTGTGCTGTTCACTCTATCCCATATAATAAGTCAAATTTTCAAAATGACCAAAAAGTACCATAATATCATAATTTCAGTAGTCTATCATTTATGCACATTACAGGTTTAAAGATTTTGTTATGCAGTTACTATTTACTGAAAATCCTGACAGCCAAAGTAGATCTACTTGGTGTGTTCATAAGAGGTTGTGAGAAAAAAAGCAGTATCTAGTTCTTAAAGCAATCGGCCAGATTTTGAATCAGTAAAAAAGATCACACTTAAAAGCATGATTTTGTTCACAGCTTTTTTGACATGCAAATCTCAGTTAATCCAGAATAAATCAGACAGAAACCAGAGTTTTCTGTTTTTTCTGTTTTTTATTCATCCTTTCATTCTCAGATCAGTCCCCAGGCACTGTCACAGTTAAAGAGGTGAGCACAGTTTGACATTTCATTATTCATTTAAAAGCACAAAGAACATATTAACAGTTTTACCAGAGTTCATTTAAAAACACAATTAAATGTCATCTAAAACAAGGTAGTGATAAACAGGCTGTATTTTGCCGGTTTAGGTTAACTGCACATTATTTCTTGTGTATTTTTTTAATTTATATAATGGTTTTATATATATATAGAATTAACCATTATACCGTTTTATACACACA
>JAZGTJ010018865.1:0-11197 GCA_036877575.1 Botia almorhae | reverse complement strand
ATCCATGTCTAAGTTGGTCAGCTGGTGTGACACGAAGCACAATCCTAATTACACCTGTTTACATGATTCGTTTTGGTGAAGCCATTTAGTGGCATTGAGCACTGCTGTCTAATGTTTCTGTGTGATAAGTTTGTATTATGTAATCAGATAGTTCTACTGGCCAAAGCCTAATTTTGACTTTATAAAGTTTTTTTTGGTATGCCAGTATCAATATAAATATAAATGCAATCACTCTGTATCATAAATGCATGAATTGTAATAAAATTAATTGTAAATTAAAATATAAATTGTAAATTATATTTGTAAACTGTTCATTTAACAGTATTTCATACACTAAACTAGATTTCTAAACTAATTTCATTTCATCTCCAAATCAAAATGCAGTCATAAAATGAAATCACACATGATTTTCATACTTTTTAGTGTCCTCACCAGATCGTGTAATAACACAACATGCACGCATGCTAGAAAGAGGAAAGCGGAGTTTTCTCGATGTATTACATCATGTGAGTTCAAATTTCGTCACGTGTCTTTCCCGCCCTTCTTCGCGCCGGAAGTTGTCGTCGCGCAGTTTCCTCTTGGTGACCGTCACTTCCGCATCATCGCATTAAGCAACACGCCGCCGCTCGACATACGTACGTACACACACGCACGTCCAAAACTGTGCAAGAAAACCGGGATTTTCACACCGAAATGCATATTAAAACAGGTGAGGGGTTTCTTTTAACTTTACTTTCGGTGTTTCGTGTTCGCTTAGCGCTTTTGTTGTTTTATAAACGTGTTTTGAGGTGCGTGTCGGAGCGGGATAAAATAGGACCGAGTCTTACGAAACTTTTGCTTCTGAATATCTCGGTGTTTCTCTCCTGGATGTCTATGTCAGAAAAAAGGACATCGATGTTTTTAAACGGTACTTAAATGCGGCGTTGTTGAATTTAATGTGACAGTTTGTGCTTTGTCTCCTGGGCGGTTTAAACGCGGTTGTTAGGGGCGCTAAACATACAAACACAGGCGGCCCGCTCATAGCATTAGCCAAGGGTTGTTTTTGTGACGTTTTTATTGCGTTTGTTAAATGTATCGATACAGTGGAGTAGACTGGCAAACACGCATCCTCTGTTGTTATTTGATTATTGGTCGATGTTTGAACAGTATCGAGCTGCGCTAGACCGGGTTAGGCGGTGTACTCGGTTTCAAATAGTCAAAGCGGATTTCATAAAGTATCAATCAGAAACCTGCAATGAGAAGTTACCAAATGTTTGTTATTTGGAGTAAATTATGTTTGTGTATCCATCTGTTGTTTTCCGCTGGGCCTCGGTGCGCCTGCAGATGTGAAATTTCAGGCGCCTACTAGAAATTTCCAGTTATCAGCCATGAATGACTCGAGACACGGTGGCTTGCTTGCGGAGATTTTCTTTAGCGTTGTTTTTTTTAAACGAACTCTGGTGTTTGGTTATAGCTCATGTAAAATACAGTAAATAACGCATATGCGGTCTCTGCTGAAAATGGTTGTCTTGTTTTGGTATATTAAAATAACGTTAGTTCACAGTTGTAGCCTCGTACGATATTGATTGTAGGATCTGGTACTTAAAGCTGCAATCCGTTAAAAATAAATAAAAATCAATTATTGAGCAAGTACATAACACACCTCGGTGTTTAAAACTGTCTGCTTACCATACCCCAGTTTCCAGGGTTAAGCTTATTATAATGATTAATTTGAGCTGTCGCGTCCGATTTTCCGGAAAATGTCAATTTAGCCTCATTTGACGTCAACGTATGTGAAGTAACCAGCAATGTTATGTTTAACAAATTTGGCGACAGAGAGGCTAAAGTTACAGATTGTGGCTTTTAAATTAGGAAATGTAATTTGGTTTTGGGTGTCAGACTTTATGCATGATCACTTGAAATGAGCAGGTATCCAATTTTCTTCATTAGGTACTTGGGAGTCAAGCAATGCAGTGTGCGAGTCGGACCCCTTGTGTGATCCAGCTGTGCTAGTGTCACCTAAACCAGAACCACACATACGGAACCGGCGCCTCTCCCCTGGCTCGGGCAGCTGTGGTGGGGGAGGAGGGGGCTGTTCTTCTAGGATGGATAAACCATCCCGTCAAGCCTCGCCAAGCAGTCCAGAAGGTTCTTTCAACGGGGTGGGTCACACCCAGACCTTCATCTCCAGCCGGGACAGAGAGCGCCGTGTCCCAAATAAAGCAAGAAGCTTTCGGAGAGACGGGCTGAGACCAGGGCCTCGTTCAGATGAGAGACTCTCCAAAATGGGTCAGAACCACATTCAAAAGGAAAGATGGGTGGAAAACAGCTTGTCTTTGCTCAAACCTCCACCTGCCTTTCCAGTTAAAGACAGCCCTGCTAAGCTGCAGCCGGCCGTCAGCTATGCCTCCAAGGTTAAGGCGGGGGGTGGTTCCCTCGGGGCAACAGAAGAGCCTCCGGGTATTGGGGTTTTACTGCAGAATCAGTGGGGACTCAGCTTCATCAACGATGGTCCAGTGACCGATGAACCACTTGCCACTCCAGTGGAAAGTACCAGTGTCCACCCAGTTGCTGGAGAGGTTATTGTAAAACCATCCCAGTCGTCTTCAGATCCTCCAGTCAATCAGGTCTCAAGAGGCTCGGAGAGTTCAGAGGATCTTCTGCTTAGCTGTCGCCACATAGAGGAAGCGGTGCATTATCACACACACGGTAAAACGCTAGGCGTGTCATGGTTGTTCATGATATAATTATTGGTGGTTTGTTTGGGCAGTGTGATGTGCTCTGTCTCACTGTATTGTTTTTTTTTGTTGTTCTGCAGAATGGAAGGCAATATTACAGAGACAAAAACAAGGTACTTTTCTACTTTGTTATATTATACATGACATCATAGGAGTTTAACTAAATAACAGCATGTTAGACCATCACTAACTGTTTTTTTCTCTTCAGACCCTTCAAAGGTTGTTTGGTACAAGGATGTCGTGGAGTCACCAGCCTAGCACACACTAACACGTCTTTAAGAAAAATCCCATACACACACACTGCACTCAGGTTATCTTCCCCACTGCGTTTATATTGACACTTTGGACATTTCCCCCGCTGAAGACGGATGTCTTGGACTTCTCGGTTGCCTTACAACAGTCTGCCTCAGGCGCAGAGTCCTTCTGCACCTCTGTCGTTTTAATGGTGGAGGAGAATACTTTTAAGCAAAATTGTTACCAAGCTGCAATTTTATTTCGATGAACTGCAGTTAAGAAACCCCTCTTTTATTTCTCCCTTGTTCCTACTTGTGTGCGAGCGGTTAAATCAAGCACTTTTTGACCTGTAGGTGAACGTCGTCTCTCACTCTTAAAAAGACTGAGCTCGTTTTTAGAACCAAATCCAGTGTTTTCTCATCTGTCTTCCCCTGATATTTCCTTCTGCCCACACAATTTGTTGTCCTCATGGAGTTTACAGAGGTGCAGCCGGCACATGATGGCAGCACCTTCAAATGTCTATCGGTCTTAATGCTGTTTTTTTAATATATATATATATATTTCACCCAGATTAAATGTTGTTCTCAAGTCCTAACAGGAATACATTGCTGTGTATGACCTAACCCGTTTTTAATTTACACTGGAAGATGTTAAGAGATTTTATCGAACAGTGTTGCATAGTAAAAATGAATAAACTTTATAAAAGTATTTGAAGGTCTTCCGGGTGTTTATGTAATCCAGCGATTGTGATGGAAATTAAAATGTTAATCATTTGGAATGCCTACATTTCTGCTACATTTCTGTGACGAGTAACTCATGCATACATACAGTACAACAGATACCAGTTTTTTTATATCTATACAAAATGCTCTTTATTTTTAAACGGTTCCAGACATGTGTTGCTTGAGTCACAATCACTTCAGAGAATAAAGGCATTGTTTTCTGCTTACAACACATTTGGTTACACTGAAATCCATAAACAGTTATAAGCTGGAACTGTGGGAAATATCAGTCTCTCCATGTCACCTCCACTTCATCTGTTCTGTACCTGTGAGAGAAAACCAAACCGTTACTCAGTGATTGTTATAGATGTAACCATATACCCATAATCCTTCAGTGAAATGAGTCTATATAATCACAATTCATCAAAAGTGTTTGAAAATTTGTGCGGCAGCTTTGTGTTAAGTAATATTGCTGTTTTTGAGATACTGAGACCTTTGTGTGATCCAGGAGTCTGACAGTTCTGTGACATGACCCGAGCGAAACATTTCCCATCCAGCCTGTGCGATCATTGCGCCGTTATCTATACAAAACCTGCAGGTTACACAATCTCATGTCAGATTTAGGACCATCTAACAAAAATCTAGCAGGGGTCCAGTGGTAATGTCAAGAAACTAGGCTAGGAATACCACGAAAGAATGTTTTGTTTATGGTCTGACCGTTCACTCTGATCTTTGATCCAGTGTAACTCAAAAACATCCGCTAGAGCAAATATCTGGACAACACATCATCTGACACTCCTGTAATGTTTTGACGTAAGCAGACACATACTGATCTGAATCTGTCTCACCTCTCGTCTGTGGCAAACAGTCGAGCACCTCTCTCTTTACACATCACTCCCATCATCTCCTGCAGACGGAGGTTACCTACAAAACACCTTACAATGAGTCTAATGAAACTCCAGCTTTAACGTAAACATCCACATTAACACATAATAACTCTTACAACAAATATATAACACGATCATTCCAGTGCAGTACAGATGGAATTGACTTACAGCCCACTCCTCCAACAATAAGAACTTCCTCAGAGCCGCAGTGTGCCATGGCTCTTTCCGTGATCTCCACCAGCATAGCAAACACGGTCTCCTGTTCAATACAGCATTAGATCATGACTTAATGTGCTTCCTAATGTAAACGCGCTCGGCATTACTTGTACTACTAACCTGCAGGGAGAAGCACAGATCCTCTGGCGTACACTGACCCGTACTCAACATTTTGTGCGTAGTTTCCTGTATTTAAATGTATATAATACAACATCCATCAGGAGATATAATATACATATTTACATCATAATTCATATATTGAGGTTCATCTCACCTCGATATAGGACAAGATTCCAGAAAAGGACACATCCATGCCCTTCACTGTATAAGGCAGATCTATGTACTGGGTGCCCCTGAGGAATCAATTCAACGTTTCTATAAATATTTGTTTATAGCAAACAGCTTTTCATCTTTATACAATTTTAGAACAATTGACGGTAATGCTAAAATAGCAACTGTAAAGTGACCTAACAATGTAGTGTATTTTATTACTGTATATACAGTATAATCTTACTTCTTTGCCATCTGTTCGATGTTGTAACCTGGACTGGGATCATTCGGTATCTTTAAATAAATACAGGTAAAAAAAAACATAAAAATCATCACAAAACATGTGACCAAATTAATTGTTTTTTTTAGCTTCAGTTGACCTTGATGACTCTTGCAAACCGGTCCAGACAGTTTCCTACAGCAATATCTATTGTTTCTCCGAATATTCTGTAACGTCGTTCAGAATATGCAATAACCTGTTAATACAGAAAACAATAAAATCATTCATTTCTATTTATATAATAATAATGCCATACTGCGCAGAATGCCAATGTTATTTTAATAAATAGACTATATAATATTAATAAGTTTGTTCTTTTGCACAAAATGTTATTTAAAATATGTTTAAGACCCACCTGAGTGTTTCCTCCACTTACATACAGCACAGTGGGGTTTTGGGCCTTGGTGATCAAACGTCCCATTTCTATGTGTCCTATACAGTGGTTCACCCCCAGCAGAGGTTTGCCCCACAACTGAGCAACTGTTCTGGCCACAATTGCCACTGTCACCAAGGGTGCCCCCATTCCAGGCCCTGCGCAAATATATCTGATAAGCGTATAGTGAAGATAGATGAACGCACAACCGTTATAATTTAGCATTTTCACCTTTGGTGTATGCCACACAGTCAATATCGGCCGGTTTCAGCCCTGCTTCATCTAATGCCTCCTGGACCACTGTAAGGATAACACTACGATGGTGTTTGGCTGTCTCACCAGGTAGAAATCCTGAAAACAACATAATATGAGAGTCATGCAATAAAATACAGTGTTTACATACATAAAGCTGATCAGTTGTCAGTTACAGGTAATAATTTACAGTCAGTGTAGTCACCTACCTTGTCCAGGTGGCGTGATGTAAGTTCGTCTGGGGTTTGACAGAACCTCTCCATCTCTCATTATACCTACACCTATCTTATTAGCGCTGCCCTCGAAACCAATCACTACAGTCATGATGTATCGCTGAGGAAATGAGAACAGAAGCATTTAATGAAAGTATGAGATTTTTTTGTATTACACACACGGAACTGATCTGCAAGTGTTCTGTGACACATGTTGCTGAATAAAATAGACCGATCACTACTGCAACTAATGCATATGTTCTGGTACATAAATTTGGGGAAATATTAAAAATAATTTGGAATACACTAATAAAATGTATTTTGTATTGGTTATTGAATTATTGGTTATTGTTTTACAGCTTGATTTCACTTACCACTCGTGAACGCTCACGGGTCGTAGGGCCATAACAACTATTAATTTGGCATACAAAATTGCCTGGACAAAATTTATATTACAATACGAAAAATTGACGTTCTAAACATATGAGAATATTAATTGGAAAGAGTAAAATTATATAACTTTTAATATATATCGAAAATAAATATGCAGTAATGAAATAAAATAAATTTTAAACGCTTGTTATAGTCAGGCGTTAAGACGGACACCCCTGTGCCGAGAAAGAGGCGTCTGTGCAGAGCCGCTTTAATTTGTTCGTTTGTTTTGCAGCATAATACAAACACATGCGTTTCGGTTTATGCGCTTCATGCATTTCATGTAAGTGGTTTGATCACTCATGTGTTTATGATCATTGTTGTGAGAGTGATGCACCGTTACGCTTTTTAAAGCGCATGTCTTTTCTTGTAGGTGCACGTGTGTGTTTTGCCAGTGTGTCTGGTCTCAGAACAACTGCAAACATGCCCAAAAGAGTCAAGAACATCGAGGAACCTGTGGACGGAAAGCCTGACAATGGAACTGGTGCCTATCTAAAATATGAATATAATCTCCAGATCATATAAAAAAAGCAGCGTCTCAGTTACATCAGATGTAAACAAATGTCACTTCTAATATTTCTCTTACAGCACCTGCAAAAAAAGGGAAAAAGGGTAAAGAACCAAAAGCCCCAATTTTATACGAAGATCCACCAGATAAAACGACCAGTAAGGATGGACGTGCGGCCAACGTGAAGATCACCTCCTGGAACGTGGATGGTCTGCGTGCATGGGTGAAGAAAGGAGGACTAGATGTAAGACATCAGATGACTTCTGCAGCACTGCCACTGTCCATGGCAAAAGCTTTGTGTTGCACGGTCTTAGCTCAAAAACGGACCATTCTGTTTAATTAGTTAACTGTGTAAGTCGATGCTGTTCATAAGTTTAGCCTCTTGAGAGTAGTTTGTTGGAGGTATAGTCAGATTTATAGTCCGTGTCTCTTTGCTCTTCTTTCATGCAGTGGGTGCGTCAGGAGGGTCCACATGTGCTTTGTCTTCAGGAAACAAAGTGTGCTGAGAAATCCCTTCCGGCTGACATCACAGACATGCCCGAGTATCCACACAAATACTGGCTGGGGTCAGAGGTCAAGGAGGGTTACAGTGGAGTGGCCATGCTCTGCAGGACCGAGCCCCTTAACGTCATCTATGGTATTGGTAAGTCCTGTTCAGTTTGTTTCGGTGCTGTTTAATGTATTGCTGTTGATCGTTATTGGTTCTTGATGTTACAGATTTGATTAGTGGTGTCGTGGGATGAACCACTATAGCTGGCACACGTGGCTCACACTTAAAGATTTAAACAAAGTTTACATTTTTGGAATTTACCTTTCGAGTGTAACTAGTCCTGCAATATTTGTGCTATAGATTGGACATAGTACCTTAAAATCTGTTAATCTGTCATATTATATACTCAGATCCAAATATGAATCTTATTCATATATGAATCTGTTGCTCTCTCAATGTAGGTAACGAGGAACATGATAAAGAGGGCCGGGTCATCACTGCTGAGTTTCCATCTGTTTTCCTGGTCACAGCGTATGTGCCCAATGCCGGCCGTGGTCTGGTGAGGCTGGACTACCGCAAGACATGGGATGTAGATTTTCGGGCCTATCTGAGCAGCTTGAACCAGCGCAAGCCACTGGTGCTTTGTGGTGACCTGAATGTGGCCCACCAGGAGATAGATCTGAAAAACCCCAAAGAAAACCGTAAGAACGCCGGCTTCACCCCTGAGGAGCGCGAGGCCTTCACCCAGCTGCTCCAGGCCGGCTTTGCTGACAGTTTTCGGGAGCTGTATCCAGAACAGGCTAATGCATACACCTTCTGGACCTACATGATGAACGCACGGTCCAAAAACGTGGGCTGGCGCTTGGACTACTTTGTGCTTTCAGCTGCCTTGCTGCCGGGCCTGTGTGACAGCAAGATTCGAAACACTGCCGTGGGAAGTGACCACTGTCCCATCACCCTTTTTCTGGTGGTGTAGATCAGGGGCTGCAATTACTGTATATGCAATCACTGTAAATGTGTTATATAGTTATACAGCTTTCAGAGCTGTTTTAAACTTTGGCTTATATAATATATATGATCAACATATGCTCAAACAATATCAGTTTTAAAAGAGAAAATGTTGAACTATATTTGGAGATGTTGTTTAGTTTTTTTCGTTTACGTTTTAAAATAAAATGTAATTTATTAAAAAAAATAGAATCTTTCTGTTTTGGTTACACCAGTAATGTTTATTAAAGTAATTAATGAACTATTTTAAAGTGATCATTTCTAAATAAATATATAATTACGCAGTTATATTTTTTAATGGTGTCAGTTGTCATAGCGAGTTACACGTTTTTAATTTAAAATGCAGCAGTACAAATATTTTTATCTATAAATATATTGCGTTTAATCCAAAGTAATATGGTTCCAAACTCGTACGCGATTGGAAGGTTACTGAGAAACGTTGGCAAGGCAAAATTAATATTCATGAGCTAAACAGGAACTCCACTGGAACGTTTCATAATAAAAGTCCCGTTCGATTTGACCAAATATTTAAGCGGACATAAATCTTCCATAATGCCCCTGAACCCTCTGTCCCGGACCAGTCTGCGTTCACCCATGATAAAAGTAAAACATAAGAAAACAGACGAAATGAAAGAATGGTTCGATCGTTTGGTTT
Source organism: Botia almorhae (assembly GCA_036877575.1). NCBI lineage: Eukaryota > Metazoa > Chordata > Actinopteri > Cypriniformes > Botiidae > Botia > Botia almorhae. Next base: position 1,941 of record JAZGTJ010018865.1, on the reverse strand, counting down.
GTATTGTGGCCTCGCAGAAACCAGAATGATGTGGTTTTGCGCCAGCAGAGGGAGAACTCAGTCGAATTACACTGTAGACCAGACCAAAGCGGATTAGACCGGAATCAGTGTCGATTAGTCCAGCATTGTTAAACAAAGGACATGGTCAGGTTGAAAAAATAGAGCCATGTCAAAAATGGCAGATTTATAGCTATTTCTCTGAATGATGCCACGCGCCGGGAGAAAATATTAATTTTAGGCTTCTTTAAACTTGGTTGAAGTTGACGAAAATGGAAACGCAGTGGACGAAGAAACCCGAAGGTGTGTATTAGCGTTTCCCTATTGTGTTTCTTTTATTTCAACACAACGCTGTAAAACAACACGTTAAAGTGGCAGTCTGGTCTGGTTTGGTCTGGTTTAAATGCACGATCGTGCATTATTAAAGAGAATAACAGGCGACAGTACTGTCATATTTTAATAGGTTACAAACAATGCATCACGTATCATAAAAGTGCACGCAGCATATATTGTGTGTTTTAGTACACTAACTCTCTTTAGGCTTTTAAATGCAATAAAATGTAATTAATTTAAATCTAGAACGCACACGTCTCATCGCATGTGTCCCATTGTTTTCTGTTTGTAATATTTTAGACCCCCTTTTCCTGATGAGATTTACGGTCCCACCCTTGCGGTTACTCTCCGCAGCCATGTGGCAGGTGACAGAACAGAGACAGGTGAAGCACTATGGGATGCTGGAGGAGTTTGTAACTATGGTGATGGAGACTGTGCCCGAGCTGCTGAGTTACCGACAAAGTGCTCAGCTGATACTTGGATTAAGAGCGAGGGTAAGGCGTCATGATACAATGGAACAGATCATATTTATGGACCAGCATGTTGAAAAAGAATAAAAGGATGAAAGCTTTTATATTTCTATAGAGGAAACCGCTTCCAATACTGTGTCTTTTATTTTGTATAGTTTCTTTTGGAGTTGTGTCGTAGCGAGCAACAGACCGACCGGGAAGATCTTCGGTCTCACCTGGATCGAATTTGTGCTCCTCGAGTGCATGACATGCTGAGTGAGGTATGGGATGTTGGAAGGTGAGGTAGAGGACTGCGTGGACATGGTGATCATGGACATGGTGTTTCTAACAACAGGTTGTTGATGAAGACGTCGAGGAATCTGAGGCCAGTTTCCTAGACCTTGTCCAGACCCTTATCAACCACCCCGTGGAGAGGGAGAACTTTTTCGAGGTTACATACACAAGCTCAAAATACACTCGCCGTGTCTGCCGCCTGTATTTCAGTGTCATAACATAAATGTTCCCTCTCTCCATTAATAGAACATTTTTCCATATGAATACGGTCCGAAGTTTGACAAAGCTCTACACAGACTTATGAAAGACTTCCTCCTGCAGCTGGATCGGCTGATGTCCGTTCCTGATCTTTCACAGGTAGCTCCATAAACAGCTGTATAAGGTTTTGTTCTGTGCTCAACTGCTCTTAGAAAGAGATAAACAAATAGTTAGAGATAGATAATAGAGATAAACAAACCGATAAATTCTGTATTGTAAAGTGTGTTTGTGAAGAGCAAATTTCTTCTGTGTGTTGAAAACATTGACAGAATACAGATTTGTAAGGACATAAGATAAGTAAATATGCAAGAACTTTCATTTTCAGGTGAAGTGTTCTTTAAACGACTGACAGAATAAATGGCTTGAAACTACTCGTGTCTCGTTTTGCGAACCGATTAATTCGAGCTCATGTTTGCTAGAGAGTGCTGATGTTAAAGATTTATTAATTTGAGTGAACTCCACAGATGGTCTCCTGGCTCCGAGCCCGCCCCTCTCTCCTGGATGATTGCATTCAGTCCATTCCGGTTCCAGAGCAAATAAAGAACCTCATTGAACATCAGAAAACTAAAGGCCATATTCTGGAAAATGGTAACGTTCCGCGTTTCATTGT
>JAZGTJ010018863.1:0-11198 GCA_036877575.1 Botia almorhae | reverse complement strand
ATATTAACAACTTTTATTAGCAACAAATAGCAGTTTATAAAAAAGTGCAAATACAACAGTCAAACAGAATTAAATTAACATAAACATCCAGAACAGTTTTCGCACAGAGACGCGCACACAAATCAATTAAATTAAATCATACCGCCTGAACAACTTTTAATAACAAAGAAGAGCAGCTTATAAAAAAGTGCAAATAGACCCACAACAGTCAACCAGAGTTAAATTAACATAAACATCATCCATATTATAAAAAGTAATGCAAAGCAATAGTCCTAAACAAAAACTTCTTCTTTCCAGTCTTCTTTCCAATATTGTTTTTAACGTAAACCAAATAAAAATACCTGAATCAATTAAATAAATAAAAATAAACAGTGCGAATAGAAACGAATCGCAAGTGGCATCAATCTAGTCAAGATTTTTCGCTAGAAAAACCAGCATGTTTACTTTGTCCGGCTTTAACAGGGCACGTTGTGGACTGACAACTTTACCTGCGGTGCTGAAAACCCGCTCCGATGGTGTGCTTGTGGCACAGACGCACAGGTACTTTTGTGCCACTCGCGACATCAGGGGAAAACGCCCGGCAGCATTTTCCACCAGAGAAGTGGGTCCTCGTCTCCTTGCAGTTGTGTTCTTTTTCGAGACCAGGTCGCTTGGTGCGCGACTCGCCATCTTTCCCCACCTCTCTCCTTCTCCTCCACGCTGTCACGTTATGACAACCACGCATACGCATTTTTAGGCATTAAATTATATTTAATATTTAATCCTTGTCTCCTATATAAGTGCATTGTTTTTTATGACGGTATTGTAACGTTGCTATTTTTATATCCCGCGGTATACCATATTACCGTATTACCGCCCAAGCCTAAACATGACTGGAGTTGTTCCTTTGGCAATTTTTGATGCATCATCTGATGTGATTGTGTTGCAGGCATTTGCATGTTTATTTCTTTTTCTCTGACAGTATCTATTTTGTTATTAAAGAAATGCATGACAGTATTACTGCTATGATATTGACAACTGTCAGAAGCAGCTGATGCTTTATTTTTGGTTAATTTAGACACTGTGTCAAATAAATATCTATAGTTGTTGTAATTTGAAAAGTAGCTGGAGCTTTTCAAGGCCTTTCTGTAATTTGAAACACTCTTCTTTCACGTTGTACAGAATACCTCCAGTTTTGTTTGCTTCCAGTTCATTTTCCGGGCTGCTTTTTAGGGTGTGGATGTTTAAAACTTGCAATATGTTGCATTATCAAGTCTGTGTAAACACAAAAGATTCTGTACATGTTTGAAGTGTAAAGTGGTGGATCATAAATATCAGTTTGGATTATAATTTAAGATGTCCGGTCTGATTTTGTGGAACATGTCAGTTTGACTTTAGGTTGTCACGCCTAAATCAGGTATTTGGGTGCTGGAATGGTGTTTGTACCTTGTTTTTAAAGCAGTTAGAGAGGTAAAAGTTATAGATTGCAGCTTTAAATCATAATTTTTACATTGTATTTTGGGTATTTTCTGGGTCAGAAGGTTGATCGAATCCTTATTTTTGTGTATAACAGGATTTTGTTCATGCTCGCCAGCTGTTCTTGGCATGTCTGGAGGTGGTAACAGAGTTTTCTCCAAAGCTGCGTCAAGTCATGCTCAATGAAATGTTGTTACTGGACATCAGAGCGCACGAAGTGGCTGCCGCCCACGGCAACACGGAGAGACCTCCACCCGACCTGGTCAGCCGTGTACGAGGTTACCTGGAGATGAGAATACATGGTACGTTGGTGCAAAATAACCCAACTGTTTTTAACCATTATTTGCTGTTTGCCTTCAACATATTAGTAAAACTTTACATTATTTTATATTTATTAATGCTGCTGCTTTCTTTTTCTATTATGTGTCTCTTTGTATGATGTGTAAAAAATGAATATGTATGTAGATTGACATTATTAAAATGCAATTAATAGTTCCTGTTGGGGTCCCAAACAGCAACAGTTTCAAGGATCATGAGTCACATGAGAGTGACTGTTTAATAATTAGTGACAAACTGAATTTAAAAATGTAAATATATTTAAATGTTTTTCTATAACAAAAATGTTTTAAAATATTAAATGTATAGTTTTGTTTATGGTCAACAGTTGCTGTCCAACTAAGGTATAAAACTTTTTAAAAATTAAAATATATAAAATTACCTTTTTCCTTGGGGACAGTTAAATTACATGTTATTTTATGTTAACTGCCCAGCTATTTAGCAGTGTAAATACTTTTGATGCCAATACGTTTGACAATCATTCTCTATTAGTGATAGTATTTGGGGGTGTACTGCGGTTGGCATATTTTATGAAATATGAAAATGTTAAACCTTTACATCTGCAGATATTCCCCTGCGTCAAATTGTTGGTGAGGAGTGCATTGTGTTTATGCTGAACTGGAGAGAGAATGAGTATCTGACTCTACAGGTTCCTCAGTCGCTGGTCAACAACAACCCATACATAAAGGTGTCTTCATCCAGCTCATATGAAATGATAATAATAGCCTTGATCTCTTTAGGTCTGTGTTTCTAACCTTACATTTTTCTGTCCTGTAACTGTTACAGCTGGGGCAGTTGATAGCGTCCACCTGTAAGGAGCTGCCAGGACCTAAAGAGAGTCGACGCACGGCAAAAGAACTGTGGGAAGTGGTGGTTCAGATATGTAGCATTTCCAGCCAGCACAAACGCAGCAGCGATAGCCGAGTCAGTCTTCTGAAGCACAGGGAATCCTCTCTTGGCATCCTGCCCCGGTAAGATCAGGGCCACTGTACCTTACAGCTCTAGATTACCTGAACTGTAGATATAAGGCCATTGTTCTGCATTTGAAATATTTCTGCACATTATTTTTATGCCTCTGTATATTCTCTGTGCATTTGTTGATTTTAGAAGCAAATTCATGACTTTTATGAAGAAACTGCGGGTAAGTGTAACAGTTCTATACAGTTAAAGTGGTTTCCAAAAGGTCTGATAGCACACTAAAAATCGGGGTCGAAAATATAAATTACACCTGGATATAAGCCTTTAACTTGAAAAAATTTAAAACAAATAAACATTACATTTTTTATGTAAAAGCAATAATAAAAAGGAAATCTTTCAGCCTGTGCAATGTGGAGCCAGAATGGATACATTTACAAAACAGCACAATTCATATGTACAAAGTTAGATGAGTAATATTTTAAAATAATATTCATAAATATACAAGCAAAAGCACAAATATTTACCCAAATGCTCACCCAAACACACCTCACCTAACACTTCAAACACCCAACTTCAAAAACAAAGTCAAGCCTAAAGAATTCTTTAAATTATAAAATGACAAGACAGAGAACTTGTCGACTGTGGTCTTGCTGAAAACCTCCCGCTGTGTTTGAACTGACACAGGCACACTGCACAGTACAGCGTAGCCTTATGCTTCTTGAGTCAGTTTAGGAAGAAATTTTATGATTGTGGACTAAAAGCTCAATAAAAAAAATCCTCTAAAAAAGATTTTTGTGATTCGCAGCCTGTCAGGTTTCAAAAATACCACACACAAATCCATGCACGTGTGTTATTTATTTAGGTGAGGTGTGTTTGTGTGAGCATTCTGGGAAATATTTATTTTCGCTTGTGTATCCATGAATAGTATTTTGAATTTACAAATATAATTATGTATATGTGAATTGTGATATGCATTTCTGAATTATGTTTTGTAAATTATTGAGACAATTCTGGCTCCATTTATGCACTCTTTCTTGGTTACAAATCAAATTTGTGGCATTGATCATTTTGATTGTTGCCCTAAATTTCTTTTCTCCCATTAAATTACTCTGCCATCATTTGACATCATGCTGTTATAAATTGTCAAAGACATTCAAAAATTTTAAACCTAACAATAATATGAAAATAAGTGAAAACTGTATTAAATTACAAAACGTGAAAAAATGTTGTGCTCTCGGATGTAAATGTGGACTGTTTTGGCATTTCATCCAAAATGGTTTATTTTTAATTTAGTTTTATTTTCTGTTTAAGGAGCCACTGGTTCTGACAACACTCATTTCTTTGTTTGTGAGGCTGCACAGTATTGTACGGGTATGTATTATTTTCATTTGTCTGATGACGACTTTCTTTCCTGACTGAAATGACATCAGGTGATTACAGTATGTGTGATGTTTTCTCAGGACGATATAGTGAATGAAGTGACCGCTGAGCATCTCTCCATATGGCCTTTATCTCTGGCCAAGTATGTCACATCACATTTTTATATCTGTGTATGTAATGACTGGTTCATGATCATGATGATGGTTTTTGACTCAGACTTTATAATCTTAGTGTCAAATTCTCTAATGGTTTTGCTGGGTGTGTAGTTTACAGTGTGTGGACGTTGAAGCTGTGGTCATCACATTAAAGGAGTTGGTGAATTACGCTCTCAGTCTCAACCCCAACAATCACTCCTGGCACTGCACACAAGCAGACATTTACTTTGGTGGGTTGTCACAAGTCACAGTCACAAATGATTGCTGAAAAATGTTTGGAGACTTGAATGGGAAACTGTTTGGTATCCAAACAGTTACAAAAATGATTAGTCTCTGAATAAAAACAGTAAAATATTATGATATAAATAATTTTTTATGTGTTTTAAAATGTTGCAATGTTTTTCTGAAAATGCAGAACATGAAAAAATCTTGTTTTGCCTACACTTTCATTTTCTGTATCTGTAATGGATTTTTAGAACAATTCTGTGTTCAGAAGAATAAATTGTAACTTAAAGCAGTAATTTGTAAGTGTGAATAAATATGTATTTATTTAGTTATTATTTTTGTTTAACAGTGACCAATCAATATTCTGCAGCAATGCATTATTACCTGCAAGCTGGGACGGTGTGCTCTGATTACTTCACGAAACCTGTTCCACCTGATGTCTACACTGACCAGGTGCTAATGCCAAAGTTAATGTGCAAAACTGTTTTAAAGAGGTCATATGATGCATTTTCATGTTTTTTCTTTTTTGTGTTATGTAGCTGTTTATTAATGTATAAGATCTGCTAAATTGCGAAGCCCAGAGTCTCCCACATAGTGATTTATTATATCTAAAAGAGAAGGCTGATTCAGGCCTGCTGAAAATGCCTGGATTGATTGACTCCTCCCCCCACATATGACTGTTATTATTAAAATAATAAAGCTGAACAAATGTGCCAAAAAAGGTGTGGCTTCAGTTATCGCAATACTATTGACAAAAGGTCCAAAATTAAGACTAATGGCTGCCACAGGAAGTCACCCAACTATTGCCGGTAGCTTTAAGTTTCCCACTGATAGGCTGGTGCTGACTACTAAGAAGCAAACGACTAACTTTCCTCACACAGCAATGACTCGCTGTCATCAGCAGATGACTGACTTTCCTGACTCGGCAGATAACTCTCTTCAGCAGGCAACTGTATTTTCTTACTCGGTGGATGATATAACTCATTCCATTACACCCAATACACAAAACAATGATTTTTTGAAAATGTAATGTAAGCTAAAGCCTTCTGTTCTAATTGATGAGATTGGATCTAACATGAGGTCTGAACGCTGTGTTTGTACAGGTTCTGAAGAGAATGATCAAGTGTTGCTCGCTGTTGAACTGTCACACTCAGGTACATCATCCTCACAAATCCCATCTGACCTGACTGCTGCTAAACTCACCATCTGACTGTATGTACTGCAGGTCGCTGTTCTTTGCCAGTTTCTGAGGGAGGTCGACTACATGACGGCATTCAAGGCCCTTCAGGAGCAGAACAGGTGAACTCTCTAAGCATGCTGGGTCAAACTTCTCTGAGAACAGAGGAAAGTTTTAGGTATCATTTTTTGTCTTTTAATCCATCAGTCATGACTCCATGGACTCGTTCTATGATTACATCTGGGATGTAACAATTCTGGAATATCTTACGTGTATCCTTTTAAAAATTAGACTCTTATGACTGTAATTCAGTTCTTATGATTGTAATTTTTACTTTATTCTGCATGTGGACAGCACTGTTAATGGATGCAAATTATAGAACTATGCAAAAGTCTAAGCATAGTAGATGCTTCACTAAAAAGATGTTTTGAAATGTTTGTATATTTTTTGTAGTTTGTCAGTAGGAAATAATTTATATTGAAACCGTTAGTTTTCTTCTTCTTCTTCTTCCGCTCTTGAAGTCTATGGCAGCCCATAGAACCGTACAAAGGAAAATTAAACAATTTGGCACATAGAGGACAGTATGATCATTAACCACACCAATTTTGGAGTACCTAAATCAATCCCTCTAGCTTTTGAACCATAAGGGCTGGAAACAAAATTCTTTTTTTTCTCTCCTTTCTTGGCTCATGAATCGAATGCACCCTATGATTTTCCATCATAAAATTTGTTCCGCCATTTAGAATTTTTTGAAAAACCTACTTTTTCGACTCCTCCTAAGGCGTTTGTCCGATTTGCACGAAATTTGGTATGCATCATCTACACACATTCCAGACAAAAGGTTCTTAAAAGATTTTTGATCGGTCCAATCCGTTCACGTATAGCGCGTAAATGAATTTGACGAAGAGCGTGCAAAAATGAATATAAGGCTGTATCTTTGCAATGATTTGGTATATTGACACATTAAAACATGGTACGTGTCATTACAGGCATGAACTGAGGGTGCATTACCCGTTTTGTCACAGCGCCACCTACTGGTCCAGTAATATGAAAAATGGCTATTTTTGCTCATAACTTTTAAATGTTTTGATCTGTTATATTGTGAGTGGTCTCTTTAGATTCCTTGCTGAGTCAAACAATATCTGATGTTCCATGGTGGGTCATTGTGGACGTCACCCATTTTTAATTTTGTCGTAAAATGTAGTGTTTAACAAATGCAATTGTGTATTGTTACGAAACTTTATACGGTTCATCATCACCATATTCTGAGGTGACCTGCAAAATTTGGGGCCACCGCCACCTAGTGGTCAAAATATATAGGACAATTTATGATAATGTTTATAACAAGTGATTGCAATAACATATTGTTATGCAACTTTTGTCTTTAGATTCTTTGGCTCATGCAGAGTTCTACAATACCTAATTTGTCATATTCAAGGCTACTTCCTGTTTGTCATTTAAACGTTTTTTTTAAACTGCTTTTTAGACCTCCTACTGCGTTTGTCCGATTCACACAAAATTTGGTATGCATCATCTACAGACATCCCTGACAAAATGTTATTAAAAGATTTTCGATCAGCCACTCCGTTCTCGTACACTGCATCAATGAATTCGATGATGAGCATACAATAAAGGGTATAAGACTGTATCTTGGCAATGCTTTGGTATTTTGACATTTTGTGGGTGTCATTGGCGCAACATCCTGACCACATTAAAACTAAATTTGTGACAGCTGCCTATAAAATATAATATTTTATATTTACTAACATTCTTTGGCATTAAAGGTAGGGTAGGCAGTTTTGGAGAGGCTAGCGATAGCAACCCACCTTTGAAAGCATAAGATCCCACCCTCCCTTTAGAGCGCTTTGCAAAGCCAAGCTTCCTTCTACATATAAACACATACAAAGCTTGACGGGCAAGTTGGATGCTCTATCACGGCATTCAAACTGAATGCAATTATTGGACAAACATTTTATGGCTTTCCAAAAAAGATATATTTACATATAAATTAGGGATGTCAACGTTAATGTGACAATGCAAATCGTCACATTATTGTCACAGATGTTGCAGTTGCAAATGTTTTGGTACTCACGTTTTTTTGTTTTGCATTGGAAGAAACAAAAAGCAGAGAAGAAAGTCAACTCTGATACAATTCCACACAGAACCCAAAAAACGCACTGGACAAAATTATTAGCACCCTTAACTTAATAATTGGTAACACCACCTTTGGAAAAAAAATCAATCACTTCCTGTAACCATGAATGAGTTTCCTCTCTACATGACCTCTCTACAGGAATTTTGGACCACTCTTCTTTTGCAAACTGCTCCAGGTCATTCAGATTTGAACGATGCCTTCTCCCAACTGCTGTTCTGAGATCTCTCCACAGGTGTTCTTCGGGATTCAGACTGCTGGCCATTGCAGAATTCCCCAGCGCTTTTTGTAACCATTTCTAAGTGCTTTTTTAAGTTTGTTTTGGATCATTGTCCTGCTGGAAGACCCATGACCTCTGGTGGAGACACAGCTTTCTGACACTAGCCACTATGTTGATCTCTGGATATGGACTTGTAGCCTTGAGTTTGTCCATGTTTTCCCACAATTTTTTTTCTCAAATCCACAGACAACTCTTTAAACTTCTTTCTTTTCTTCACGCTCAGTGTGACACAACACAAAGGTTGAGTCAACTTTTCTCCATTTTAACTGGTTGCAAGTTTGATTACTATATTGCCCACACCTGTTACTTGCCACAGGTGTGTCTAAATACAAATTATAAAACGGTTAGTTCCATTCCTCAATTCTGATTGGTCAGCAGCTGTGTTTTATTCACGATACAGCACGGCTACAACCGCTTCTCTCAACGGTTCTGTGTATCATTAAGGCCCCTTAGCAATACATGGGAAAAGGACATTTTCTCGTGCTAAGAAATAATCAGCTGTATTTGTGTAAATTATCACATACTGTTATAACAATGATGATGGTGATACAAAGTATAGGCTATAAATAATGAATACAGCGCATGAGAACTGTTCCTAACCTGTTTTTATTTGAGCTCCATGAAATGACGCACATAGAAGCACTCTGTTGCCGTTAGGGACTACTTTTTACAGCGGGAGGCAGATGATGATTTTACTTGATGAAAACATTATCATATATTTTAACATATAAAAGTAACTGTTGCTTCGCGTCGTGCCTAACAACGCCCTTCAGCAGTGATTTATTCACGATACAGCGAGGCCTCTCGTACCTTATTGCCTAATTACAGGAGCATCACATGCTTGAATAGCAATTATTGCTTGAATAGTAATTATTTTTTTCAATTATTTAATAGCATTGAAGGTGCCAATAATTTTGTCCAATCTATTTTGAGTTTAGTGTAAAATTTTATCAAGTTTGACTTTTCTTCTGTTGTTCCAGTGCAAACAAAAACAATAAGTATGTAAATGCAAAAACATTTGCAATTGGAACGATTTTCTGAGAGAAGTGTTGGATTTTCTGACAGAATTGCAAGGTGCCAATATTTTTGGCCATGACTGTATAGGACAAAAGCATTGAAATAATCTAAAATAACTAAAAATCAAGATATTATATTTATAACAAATCTATAGCTTCTAACAGCATCTTTCTAGATATGCCAAGCTCAAGAATATTTTATTGGGTAGAACATAAGCAACTGGTGACTTTACTAGCACAGGTTTTATATAACCTACTTTATTCAGGGTGTCTGAGCTTCTCTGTCCTGTGGTTAGTTAACCATAACCTTTGCCCTCAGACATTCACCACAAACGAGGAGAGAGTGACAAAAGACAAGTTGCAGTAAGTTGCGACTGATCGTCAATGATCAGGCTGTTAACACATCACTGAGCTCCTAGAACACCTTACAAATACAAAACTCCAACAGTTACTGCTTCCGACACACATCTTACAGATTTGCATACATATTGTATAATCTTGTTTAGCTGTAATGTAACAATTTACACAAAAAAATGGAAATATTTAAGCATTTACTTCTTGAATATGATCCATACAGATTTTTTTTTGTGTTTGAGCAGATTAAGGCTATTGGACAGACAGAGCTGAACTCCAGTAATCCAGAGGAAGTACTGCAGCTTGCAGCTCATAAAAGGAAGAAAAAATTCCTTCAGGCCATGGCTAAACTTTATTTCTAGATCAACTTCAAAAGTGTGCCTAATAAAAAAAATTTTAAGTGAAAAATAAATTGTAAATATGCTTTGTTTCTTTAAATACAAATGTATAAATAATCTTTAGTGGTCAAACAATATTTATTCTATTTTCACAGTTGACATTTGCTAATGTAAATAGTGTACATTTTATATACAGTTGAACAACAGGTTGACAGGGAATTATACATTTTCAGTCATCCTGTTCATTATTTTGCCATCATGTGGCCAGTATTTGTTTGTACAATTTTTTTAATACTAACTTTGTTTCACCTCTCAAGAACCTCTGTTAGAATTTGGCAACATAAATTTAGTCATTTCAAAATCTAAAATAGAATTTTGTTTTTAACACACAGTGTTACTACAATTTTATAAAACGGTTAGTTTCATTCCTCAATTCTGATAGGTCAGCAGCTGTGTTTTATTCACGATAAAGCACCTTGAGGTCATAATTGTACTTAAGCAATAAGGTACGAGAGGCCGTGCTGTATCGTGAATAAATCACGGCTAAAGGGCGTTGTTAGGCACGACGCGAAGCGGAGCTGCCTGACCAATCAGAATTTGAAATGCAGACAGTAATAGTGTGATGTTAAAACAATAACACAGTACATTCAAAAGGTAAAGCACTGGCCCTGTTTTACAAATACAAATATATTAACTAGGCATTTCAGCACTGCTGGATGGTGTTGGTGGAAAAAAACTTTAAGACTGCTTTTGTTGACTATATAAACAAGAGTCCGTAAACTGTTAACAAGGAACTAGACTAAAAATCCTTCAATGCAGAACCGAACAAGGAAAAACTACATTGAAATCCAGGCCTCAAATAAGAAAACACCACCATGGAGAGGTAGTTTACCTGTATCTGAATGTTGTGTCTGTCCTTTCACAACATCTTTCAGCTGTGCATTCTTAACCCATCATGGTCTCCACAAATGGGGCCATCTAGTATAATGTAATCTGATGAAGACTGCATGTAAATATTCAGAAGACAGCTGGCTGAAAGGCTCCCAGCAAACATGCCCGTGCGTTTTCTGTGGGACAGTGCGGGCAGAGCAAGCCCACACTAAAACCCACACCAGCCCCATGTGGGTTAGCCCATGTAGGGCCCACAGCAGTTTTGCCCTTTAGGGGCCCAATGTGGGTTTGTGAGGGAAAGCCCGCAATGGGCTTGCCCACAGAAAACCCACACCAGCCCCATGTGGGTTAGCCCATGTGGGGCCCACAGCAGTTTTGCCCTTTAGGGGCCCAATGTGGGTTTGTGAGGGAAAGCCTGCAATGGACTTGCCCACAGAAAACCCACACTGGCCCCATGTGGGTTAGCCCATGTGGGGCCCACAGGAGTTTTGCCCTATGGGGGCCCTATGTGAGTTTTGTGT
>JAZGTJ010018862.1:0-11199 GCA_036877575.1 Botia almorhae | reverse complement strand
TAAGTATTTTGGGCGGCATAGTTTACATACACATTGATGTCATGTTTAGATCAACTGATCTTGTGTCTTTTTTTGAATGGCATCTTAAATGTAAACTTTTTCTTTGTGATCATTTTGCAATAGTTGTTGATATTGTTAATGATTTTTTGAGATTTAACAATACAGCAACAGTTAATATGAAAACTATGGGGAAATTTTCACACCAATGGGGACACATGGGGAAACATCACACAAAAATGTTAAAATGAAAACACCAAAATACTAAAATCAATACTAAAAATATATATTTACCATTTTTAATTTATTATTATTTATGCTTGTCACAATGTTACTTTGGTAACAGTTAAATCAACAGAATTGTAATAACATGTACATAATGAATGTCGACTTGGTTGAAATGCTCTTAACACTGTCTTGCATGCAGCATGTGGGCCAGCTGTATTTCTGTGTTCAGAGCATTTACTCTGAAATGATTACACTATATATTCTTACACATATCTTGTAGTTTTAGTCTCCATATTTAAACATAACACTATCCTTAATTAAACCCCACTGTTTAGTTCTGCTACACATGGGCACCTGTTGGATGAATTAATGTATTGAGCTGCTGCTGATTTACCTGAATTTTAAAAACGGCCAGAGGAGGGCGCGGTTGTCCCAAATTACGTCCTTCATGGAAACGTGACTCAAAGCATTTACACAATTTTGTTAGTATCTTTCAAGACCGTATAGTCATACGTAATACACACTATTGTTTTTTTATTCATCTGCTGGGTTAAAAATAGTGAGACTGTAAATCACGTGAACTAAAGCGTTATTGATTTACATCGTGTGTCTTATCAGAAAAGGACGTTTCAATGCAGTCTGATTCGCTTCTTGAGCAGCATGTTGTATTCATATCATATATAACTGCCTCAGTTCGTCGTCTTTTAGCTTTCGGTGGATGAGGTTACTTCAAGGCGGTGATATTGCACCATGGTTTCTTTTAGCTTGTAGTGATGTAAGATGTGGTATGAGGGATTTATTGTTTAAGATCTCCTTATTCTCTGGGGTCAGGACGAAGGTTGAAGATCAGTGCATTATAAACTCCACCTTCCAGTATGTCATCTATCATAAACTCGGTTCCGTGTCACATAATATTCGGCACTGGGTCAAAGCACAGGGTTTAATAACCTATTATGATAACAGTGTTATCACAGATGCTCTTCAGGGGTGGAAATGCCACCCCTCTTCCTGGGCTGGGAAAGGTTTTCTAGACCGTTCTGTTCCAGTTTAGTCAACCGAGCTATGAAAGTTTAGTCATCTGACGATCGGCTCTTCGGCAGCGAGGACGAGGGGGAAATAAGAGCACAGCACGGAAAGAACAGGAGACGATTCGATACCAGATCGGGACACATGTTGAGTTAACGGACCGTTCCGCCTTCCTCCGCCTCCCTTAGCGGATCCGTCTGCTTTTCATTCCCGTTCAGGGATCAGATCCACCTTCTCTTCCAGATCCCCGGTCGAACTATGGATTTAAGTAAAATGGTAGGTAACCCACGAAATGTTTATGTTTAGCCAACAGTTGTGTATCTTTGTTTTGGGGGGTGGGGAGGGTATCACACTGCTTGTTCGCGGGTTGTTTTCTATCGAGGATTTTGTGATGTTACATTGTTGCTTTTAAGTAACACTGCATTTCCTTAAGATTCGAGGCGCAGCGGTCGTTCATTCTAGGGACCGTTACATTGAAGCGAGTTGGAGAAGTGCCGCTAAATGTTTTAGCGCGTTAGCCAGGTAGAGTTGATGAAGTATTTCTCCTAAGCGTGCTTTGTCGTCGGGAAATGTGCGCGAAGTGTCCCATGCGTTAAAGAGCACGGCCGATTTGTGAATGTTTAGTTCAGAAGGAACACACGGCTGTATTGATTAATGCATTGTGCAACCAATGCAAACTTTATGGGGGTCTGTTTAACCGGTGCAGACGGCTTGCGCTCAGATGACACCTACATTTAGGCTGTTTGCTTTAAAGCATTCGTCAAAATCACCTCTTTGGTTTTGCCGTTTGGTTAGTTGAACTTTTTTACTACCCTTTTGTTTTCTAGCTAAAGCTTCACGTCATAAAAGAGCAGGGCGAGAACAAAGTTATAGAATTGTTTGAATTGCAAATACAACGTGGTTTCACAAAAGTTATTTCCTGAACTTAAATTCATTAAATAAATATTTATATTTTGTTCTAACTTACATTACAGATCATCAGATGTAAAGCAGGTGTAATAAGATCAGCCTGGTTGTGTTCTCATCCCCTTCACCCAAACCAGGGGCAACATGGCTCTGACAGAAGCATTTATAAAACATGTGGACTGTAATGTTGAGGTTTGACTGCTGAGTGGTTGTAATACTCTTAAATTCAGTGTAGTATCTAAGATGAGGCCAAAGACAGTGACTGTACCAGCTATTCTATTCTCATGTTTTGGCCACAGGATTTACTGTTTTGACTCAAACCACGGCACCCCTTTATCTCACTTTGACTCCCAACCGGGTTATCATTGTTCTGCATGTGATATCTGCTTGTTCTCAAACCCCACACGTCATGCCCTGCTCTAGCATGGTATGAAAACATGTCTTTGCTTGAATGGGGTCCTAGGATCCCCACAGGAGTTTGTGTGTGTGTTTGTGCAGGCTGCGAGGCAAGAGCTTTGTGGAACATCGATAATGGATGTAATTTGCACTGATACAGGAGCACTCTTTGGATATGAGCAATGTCTTCTGGGTTTACTGAAAGGGTTTGACAGAAAACCTCTTTAGCAAGCTTGTAAAACTCATCGCAAGGTTGTTTTCTACTGTGCTGCTGTTATAGCATAAATACTTTATGCTTTAACCAAAAGGCCCCAAAGCAACATCTACCAGTGTCCTCACAAACTTGCTAGTTCTTGTGTACTTAAAAATAGGTGTTGACTGTTAAAGTGGACATCTTTGAGGTGCCAGTCCCCATTTGTTTTTTAGATTTATAACCATTTTAATTATCTGCTTGTTGTTGTGGCAGTTTCACAGAGGCTAAAGAGTTTTGCGGTGTGTAAAGTGACATTTTGAAAGTATAAATAGTTTCTTAGTTCGTTTGAGGTCATAAATACGACATGTGTAATAATTAGAAAAGCACAAATGTTGCATCGAAGTGATTTTAGATGCTTTAAATGTCAAATGTAAGCCCCCGTTTACGTTTTTGCGAAATTTGTGGCCGCATCTGAATGGAGCTCTGTGTTGTCGTCAATGAGTAAATGATAAAAGTGCCTTTTAAAGGGAAGAAAATGTAACTTCGCAATGGAACACACAGTTGCTTTTCAGTGAAACGACCTTTAAAATGGGTGGAGTGGTAGCCGAGACTGTGCTAGCTAAAAAAACAACACTAATGGCCAACACCCCATCAAAAGGCCAGGAAAGAAGTTTGTGTAGTGCGTGACAGAGATTTGTTGTTTTTTATTTTTGGGGGTGTTTGGTCCTAGAGTTCAGGCCTAGTGTGATCTGAACAGAGGGCCACTTCAGGAAGTTCAGAGTTATTTTTAGTACTTTCAACTTTAGTTTTACCTACTTACGCCTCAGAGTAAGCTGAAGGGAAGTCAGAAACCAATACCTCATTCATTGCTCACCATTAGCAGTGGTTTCTGAAAACAAATGTACGCTTTAAAAGTGGGAGCTTATCCTCAGATATGACATGACCTAAAATGGAAAACTGGATGTAAGAGCTTTGTTTGGGTTGGCCGCAGTGCCCTCTGGAGAAATCGTGGGCAGAATCTGCATTCTTTAGCCAACAGGAAATGGTAAAGACTGGGTGAACCAAGACAGGAAGTGCTAGAAGAGGCGTCAGAATACCCCTGGGCTTTTAAACAGTACATTTAAGCTTAGGATGAGAGACTGTAAGGACCATGGCCAATTAAGTAAACGTACACCCCCCAGGAGGAGGAACTTTTGAGATGTAAGTGATAAATACCGTGAGTGACCATCATCACAAAATAAACCTCACCTCAGTGTTAAAGACAATGTATTTATTTCATAAATGTGACTTGCTAACAGCAATATTCCACTTATTACACAGATATTACCAAGTAAATAACATGAGTTGGCATGACAGTTTTTCATGAGACACTCCTGATTGATTTACATTTTTCCATTTACATTTTGGCAGGCATTTTTCTCCAAAGCAACTTAAACTACATTCAGTGTATACAGTATGGGTGTTTCCTGGGAACTCATGACATTAGTATTGCAAGTGGTGTGCTCTAGTTAGAGGGACACTGTATATTGTGAATGGTTGTTTTAAGTGGTGGTTAAGTGGCCCACATTAAATGATCCCACTCCTAGCCTCCATGATATTCTGGTCCCTAAATTAGGGTCCCTTCTTTAATATCAATTTGATAGCTTAGAAAATACCATATCTCTCTGCAATAAACTGCATGTGTTAAGGTATCTTGTATGTCTGTAGGACAAACAATTCAGGACGAGTTATGCTACAGATTTATTACACAGGAGTTGGTTTGTTAAAAGCATGAATCACTAGTTATTCATCACAACATCTTAGACTCAACGATTATGGATCTGCATGGGTTAAAAGCTAAAGCTATTTCCTTACACTCTTCTCCAAGCAAACAGGGTCACGTAAGGACAGCCGGCCTTAATGTCCCTGCAGAGCATTACTCCCGTCTGCCATCCCATCGATCTGATTGA
The DNA here is from genome assembly GCA_036877575.1 of Botia almorhae. Taxonomy (NCBI): domain Eukaryota; kingdom Metazoa; phylum Chordata; class Actinopteri; order Cypriniformes; family Botiidae; genus Botia; species Botia almorhae. The sequence continues at coordinate 6,504 of JAZGTJ010018862.1, read as the reverse complement.
TATTGTGCATTTGGCAGCTGCGTGCAGTATGCCTGTCAGAACGGCTACCAGCACAGATGTCTGCACATCATCATTCATATGTTTTGTTTAACAAGCTTGTGTCAGCTTCATGCAGAAACAGTCAGCGCCATAGTAATTAAGGTTATAATGGGCAGACGCGATTGGAGGAGGAGAGCTTAGATAAACTACTCATGGCATAATTGGCTGTTTGAGGGCTTTTATTGAAATACAAAAGCTGGAAATGTTATTGCTCTGTGATGTTCAAAGGAAAAAATAGCAGCAGTTCTTAGAAGTTGCATAATTTTTGAGTCCGTACATGGAAAAACAGTGCAATGCTCAATACAAGGATTTTGTCGTTCCCATCATTTGAAATGACACAGTGTCATTTGGAATGAGAAAAGAAATCATATTTTACTATGAAATTTAAAGAAAACATTTACATTTTGTGTAAGGCAACAAATTCCTTTTTCTACCATTAATATATTTTTAAAATTTTGATATTGTTTGCCTGACAATTGCACACTTTCAAACACAATATTCATACTGTAATGCAAAAAAATGTCATTTTCATTGAGCTCTTTCAAATGTTGTTATGGACTTAATATATATAACTTAATTTTAAAGCACATTGTGTCCGAAAACCAATGTTTTCACTACTGTCATACAGTATAGCTTTTTTGGGGCGGTGTGGGGTGTAGTCTCGATCACAGGTGTTTTGAACACAAAACTGGAAAGCACTTTCTCAGTCTGGCAAGCTCTAATATGATTGGCTGAATTCATGCAGTTTCCAGAAGTAAAAACACAGACTTGCTTTTAATAAATACACCTGGAAAAGGTCATGCATAAAAATGTAGTGGGAGCTACAATGAAGATAAAATAAGCACTGAATTTATAAAAGATTGCAGAATATGTGAGATTCAGAAATGTGTCTCTGGTGTATTTTTAGGAGATTCATCTGTGGAGATGATTAAACACTCAAACAATCTATTCAATCTATTACTGCTCTTTTCTTTGTTAAATGATTGTCATTTAATGTCACCAGCCCTCGTGAGAGAGGAAATGAGGCCAATGTCAAAAGACCTGGAAAGCTGGCAAAACACATTCATACAGCAAAACACATGCTCACGCTAGCATTGGAACATTTTTGAGGAACATGGCTGTTTATCTTACTCTTTATTGTCCAGTCTTTAATTCCTGTCTCTTTGTGGAATTTAATTACATATTTTTTTAATAATCTTTTAACGCACTTCATGGCTCATGGGCCTTTTTAGTCATGTTTTTTTGCTCTAAATTGTCGTTTGTTCTTGGAATAAGAGTGTGGTAATCTTAAAGCTACTCACAGGGAAGAAACCTACTGTTCAACTGCTATTCAAAGATAGGTGCCATTTTTAGCATAAGAGCATAGCTAAAAAAATCCAGTTAGGTTAGTCTTTATAAAACTTGGAGTTTTTCACTGTTAGCAATGCAAAGGCTGTTTAGAGCAGTGGTTCCCAACCCTGTTCCTGTGGGCCCCCCTAACAGGGCCATCACTAGAATTCATGGGGCCTGAGCCAGGTTCAAGAATATTTTCACTGAAATTATTGCATTGCATTCTGGGATTGCTTCATGAAGTATAAATGCTATTTTGCCTTAGAATGTGTCCAAATTTAAGGTCCAAATCTTTCTGAAGAGCCTTTTCTTATAGGGCATGCCTTTGATGACTCCAAATACTTACTAATTAGGCAGCTCACTAAGTTATAAGTGTTTGTATCTTTAAATATAACGAGTGAAAGATGTTTAGGGGAAGTAAGATTGAGAAACTTGACTGACCTGCCACGCCTCAGGCAGGCAACCATGTATTGTGCCAGAGAGTCAGATAAAGGTTCATTATGTTCAGCTGACCGTGCTAAACGTGTGATGCATGTTTAAACACAAATCCCTGTTTACGTTTTGAAGGTACCAAATTGTCCTACCGAGGACTCGCGCTAATTTGGCATTTATGACTGAGCAACAACAGCAGAGAGAGGAAATGACAAACAGATAACAGATGTCTAATGTCTTTTCAATATCTCGCTTGTATTTTTTCTGTGTCAGGGCACTCGCAGGCATCTGTATGCGCATATACGGTCAGCAAATGGGGGGGTTCTCTGCCTTAAAAGTGTCTTTGAGGTAAAGCTGCCTGTCGAGCAGTGCTCAGGCTGAAGTTCATTTGTATTCAGTGGCTGTTACACAGCAGTGCTTGAAGTTTCTCAATAAGCCCTCACTGAAACACACACCCACTGTTTCCCTCAGCACACAGGAAGGCTTCTCTGCCATGAGCTGCTTCTTAATCTTGAATGTCTCTAGAAAAGCAGTATGAGGGACACATTTAATTTTCTCCCTGTTTCTGTCCTCCACAGGCAGTGAGCATCAACAAAGCCATCAACACACAGGAAGTTGCTGTGAAAGAAAAGCACGCCAGGAATATCCTTTCCTGTGTTACCCGGAAAATAGGATGTGATTGTTGAAGAGAATTTTGAAAAGTCTTTGGTAGTTTTGGAGTTTGCCTTTAAATGTGCAGGTGCATTATCTTAATTAGCACAGCTAAGTGAAACTGACTTGTAGTTACCGATATATAGGCCAGACCGATATGTTGGTCAGACCCAGTAAAGGCACAACTGAGCCAAAAGTCACAATTTTGTTAGTTGACTCTGATTATCGCTCCAAACCCATATGACTTTCTTTCTACTCAAGAACACAAAAGGAGATCATTTAATGAATATCTAGCTGGGTGGGTTCAGTTCAATAGCAGTACATTTTTACTCACTGTAACAGGATAGAGCGTCAGTCACGAAGAGCCTATGGCTCGTTGATACAGTGATCGGTACAAAGGCAATCTAGAAATTATAATATTTTGCAGACACATTGCATTGGTTATGCAAGAATTTCAAAACTGTGAATGGCACTGCCAGTTATAGCATAAACAAAATGGGTGTCAACACAACATGCAGTCATGAATTCATGTAGTGGCTTCTGGTGTAGTGATATATTCAAAAAAACAACCATCGTTTTTTAAGATTCATCTTACCACCAGGTGTAAAATAAACAGCAGTCTGTCTAGCCTGACAACATGTGGTGGGATCGGTGAGATGGATGTTAATGTCAGGTGTTTACACGACCACAGAGTTGGTTTTGTGAAGCCACCTGTGAAGTATTTGTATTTACAGTTCACAGTTGTGCCTTCCAGTTTGTTCCTTGACTGCAGTGTTCACCTTGTATATTGGGCACGCATCATGAGAAGGGGGCTCATACCTTCTGGCTGGCTGTCAACCGCCTTCCCCTCTCCGGCAATGCAGTGCTGTGCTGGAAATTTTGCCACGTCTTCCACAAGCTGCTGAGGGACGGCCATCCAAATGTAAGTACATCGACACGCATCTAATTCTACCACCTCACTGTATTTCATTTTATCTGTTTGTCCAATTATTCCCCACTGTTTTCCAAATATTAAATTTTCCATCTCACTATGTCCAATGCCCTAAACAAATTAATTTGACACAATTCTACAGCTCTGTTCCAAAATCTATTTGAAGAAAGTATTCCCATAATGCTTTGTGACAAGCAAAGTAGAAAAAAATAATCAGAGATGGTGGTCGATAACTGATCATTTATTTAGTGAAGAGAGGTACTGATTGAAAAGTTAACTAGCTACTTTATTTTATTCGTTTTAAAAGTTCTAATCTAGTATTTAATTAAACATTGACGACTGTTTCTACGCAATATTTGTGTGCTACAGTCTTATAGAGACTTAAGGCATAATTAAATTAGCCAAAATCTTTAATGAGCGAATATATGGGGGGTGGGGCTAAAACTTAAAAGGATTTGTGAAGCATTCCACTGTGGGATGGCATCTTAAATCCTCTTCTCTCTCAGGTCATTAAAGACTCCATGCGGCACAAGTCTGACCTGAACGACATGGGCAGGATGTGGGTAAGCACGTACACATCTCACGACAGCCGGTTTGAATGATTTTACACTGAAACAGAGGCTCGCTCAATATAACTTATTGAATCTGGCCTTGTTGAGCTCCCAAGAGTTTCCATTTCATTGTTGAAACTGTCAGAGTGTCAGTCAGCAAGCCAATTTTTATTACTGCTGATTGACAGCTGAATAAGTTGACATTTTGTGCATGACTCAGACACACTATCTTCAGCAGAGAGATGATCTGTAATTAGCTAACGATGACGTGCTAGTGTTTAGCACTCTGGAAGAAGGCATTTAGAGCTTTGCTTGTTATGAGTACCAAACCAAATCCCTTATGTAGTAAGGGCTGTGTCCAAACATTACTCTTAAAATCAACATGAAATCAAATTTCACCCTGCTAACTTTCTTAAAGGAACTCTTAAATTCTCTCATCATTTACTTTTACTTTTCACTGAAACGCAAAAGTATTTTTTTCACCATACAATGTATAATTGCATAGAAGAAACTAGTGTGAACAGTCTTGGATACATTGTTGTGTTCCAGAGAGGAATTACATTATGTAACTGAAATAATGAGTAAATGATGACAGATCTTTATATTTTTGGGGAGAACTAGCAACTAGTTCTACTTTGACATGTTGACTGTAACATGCAAATGTTAGCATCCTCATGCTTTGTGCGAGGACCAGTTGTGTTTCACAAGCCAACAGGAAGGGTCAGTTGGAACATTTTTGGTGTACTGGAAAGACAGCAGTTGTATTTGTTGACCATATGCTAAAGCATTAGACTTAAGCGAAACACTTCCTGTGATGATGCCACAATAAGTGGTGAAGGCAACAGGAAGTGAAAGAATGAGCTCATTTACTAGATTTGCAGCCGATACTATTATGTGAACACACAAACACACACCTGACCTTTATCTGCCCCGGATTACTCATACTTTAAAGCTGCACTCTGGAACTTTTGCCTCTTTATCGTAACTCACAGTTTTTATTTTATTAGTAATGTGGATGACAAATTTAATTATAATCAACTCCTGTAAGCATTCTGAAGGGAAGGTGGGATGTTATGATTCAAAGCTTGCCATTGCTAGCATCTCCAAAATTGCCTACCTTTCTTTTGGGTCGCTAACATTTCCTGCAAAATCGAACCTGACAGCTTAAATGACTCACATTTACATTATTGTAAACTTACTGTTGTAAATAATTTTTTTTTTACCAAAAAAGTTACAGATTGCAGTTTTAAATTGTGTAGTGCAGCTGATGATTTGTGTAGTAAGCAATTGAAGCCTTATTAGCTGCCTCTGCCACTTTAAAAGAGCAACAACATTAATATAATTTATTTTTAAATAACATTAACATAATTTATTTTTGATGTGATCTGCTCCTCTCTCCTGTCAGGGTCATTTGAGCGAAGGCTACGGGAAGCTGTGTGGCATCTACCTCAAACTGCTCATCACCAAAATGGAGTTTCACATCAAAGTGAGTGAATGAGGCCTTGAAGACCCCTGCAGAACATTCATCTTGAAACCTTTCTCTGGTCTTCTTTTGCTTACTGGCTCTTTTTAGTTGCCTGGTCTGTTTCAAATTTTTTGGTGTTTAAGAGAAAAGGTAAAATTTGAGGTTTTAGTCCCTATTGATTAGCTTCTATGTCTGAGGGTACAAACATTAAGCAGATACACATGTTGAATAGATTTGTTCATAGTTTTGTAAAAATGGTTTTCTGTTAGATTCACATAAATATAATGTTTACTCACCCCCGCTCTCCCAGAATCCCCGTTTCCCTGGCAACCTTCAGATGTCAAACAGACAGCTAGATGAGGCAGGGGAGAACGATGTCAATAATTTGTGAGTATTTTGTTTCTAAGATTACTTGATGTTTTCAGTCCTTGTTAAGAATAAATACCATATAAGTTAAATTTAAGATGTTTTTTCTGAGGGGGAATATATTTTTGTGTTAGCAACATAATCTTTGTTAATTAATGGTTAAATACGCATTTAATCTTTTGTCTCCTCAAGCTTCCAGTTGACAGTGGAAATGTTTGATTATCTGGAGTGTGAACTGAATCTTTTCCTTGGCGGTAAGTTTGAGACAAAGGGGCATAAACGCATTTGTTTTGGCCAGGGTTTATTTGAAATGAGATCATACCCTGCTTTCAGATCCAGTTACAAACATGTGATTATACTATTCGTCATTTAACAGTGACTCAGAGCTAAATATGGCAGTACTGTAAATGTGTCTTAACACTATTAGTACAAATTGTCCTGATGTGGCTAAACTAGATTATAAGACAGTGGTGTTGCGAGGGAGGGGCCTTTGGGGGCTTAAGCCCCTGATGTATTGTCAAAAGCCCCTGATCTTTTGGAATATGTTGCACTTAAAACACTGTGTTTTGTTCATACAGTGTGTTCAAAATTCAAAAAATGCAGAGTACCATATGTATTGGTTTGTTATCCATTAATAATTTATAAAATAATGTAACTGCCTTGCAAATAATCCATGAGTTGGTGGGAGGCAGCGGGGTGAAGTAGGGCTGTTTTATGGGGGGGGGTACTTCTTAGGGGCT
>JAZGTJ010018861.1:0-11199 GCA_036877575.1 Botia almorhae | reverse complement strand
TTATAATTTGAGTGCTGGGTCTGATAACTGGAAAAAGTCAGTTTGGCTTCATTTCATTTGATTAACACGTAAAGAAAAGTACGTGAAGTAACTTTAAATTTTACGCTGGATTGCATCTTTAAGTAATCTTGACATTTATTTTAGGGCTAAAATGATTCACCTGATAACGATTTCATTGTTTACTCGCCTTCATGTCATGCGTTAGTGAATCAGACAAAGAGAGATTAGAAATGTTTATGTCTTCCCACGAGCAGAATCGTCCTCCATTTTCTCCTCGTCTCCGCTGAAGACGGAGGGTCACGGCAGCTACGGGGAGCCCGAGGAGAACAGCACCCCAGAGCGTGAGATCCCCCGCGTGCAGATTTCCCCAACCATGCGCTACACCGGCCTGGAGGTCTTTGCCCCCAAAGTGCAGTAAGTTAACAGCAGAGAGAAAAAACAAGAACATTTCAAAGTTACTGTCTGCAAATGTTAGGATAAAAAAAATGTACAAGATAAAAGATTAAGATGTTTTTTTAAAGATTAAAAAAAACTGTGTCTAAACAGGGCACGTGCTAAACATACAAATTTATTAAATGTGCAAATTTAACAGGAACTATTGTAAGTATTGTACACGGAAACGGTAATACACAGAAAAAAACAGTAAATATTCCACAATTTTCCTTTAAAGAGCTGCAGTTTACCTGCAGTATAATTAAAGCTGTGCGTGATCGTTCCACTAACACTCTTTACTTTATCTTTTCAGATTTCGAGACCCACGTTCCCTCCGCTGTCACCAGGCGCAGGTGGGCCTCCAGGTGTGCGTGCGGCCGGGCTCCTACAAAGTGGGGCCGTCATCACTGGAAATCAGCGAGCCCCTGGACCCTCGTTTCAGCAATGCAGAGATCGAATGGATCACCAAGGAGAAAGGAGGCACGCTTCTCTACGGCCTCCTCATACGGGTGGAGTAGAAGGAAACCATCTTCCCCCTGAACTTACTTCAGTATCAACCAAATTTTAACGCAGCCCCTCCTCGCCCCCAGGATTGCCTCGGGCGTTGAGGATTTAGCATCGTTTTCACTTTCCTGACTCATACATCTCTGCATGTTGTTTCAAACATCCTTTTTTTTGAAGGAAAGTGATGGTATTTCCCAGAGACAAAACACTGCCTGCACTTTATGTTTCGGATGTTCAGCTATTTTTAGTCTTTCTCATTAAATCCACTCAGCAGGCTCTCTTAATTTTCAGCTTTTTCTTCATAGATCTTTAAATATAATATATGCACCCTCTCTTTTTGCTTGAAGAGCCCCTCCCTTCCCACAAACACTAAGTAGACTGAACAAATACAAACCACCTGTTCATAGCACAGCCCTGGATTCCTGTTCGTTAGTTTTTCTTAAGACTCGCAAAGGACAAAACGAACTGGAAATAACAGAGACCCGTTTCAAAGATGAAACCACAACTTCAAGATGCTCGCAAGAGATGCAGACGCATAAAAATAACCAATCAGGAAGAGACTGCAAAGTTGTTGATGTGTATTTTGTTGCTTTATTTGTTATTTGCGCGTCACAGATTCTGCTTTATATTTGGTTCTCATTATAGCTGTGTGTTCATTCAGAAATGTCATGAGAGTTAATGTAGGGTGTTAGGCAACATGCAAAGTAATTATTAAAACAGCTTAATAAAGACAGGAGGGTAAGATGTGTGATGGATAGCAAAGAAAAAATGGTGATTGCAAATACACAGATATAAATACACTTTATGTGGAGCGGAACTTCTTAAAGGGACAAGTCACCCAAAACTGAAAATTCAGTCAGTTTACTCACCCTAATGTCGATTCAAGTTTGTGTCCAACTTTGTATCTTTTGTGGGGTGAAATTGAGAAGCTTGGCACGCCACTCACATGAGAATATGGGGTTTGAACCCATGATGAACAAATTTGTAACGGAATGAAATTTTAGCTTTTTCCTAAAGATTTTACCATTTTCCCTGTCTGATTCGTTAGACCCTTGAGGATCACGCTGATGAAATTAACAACAACAACAACAAAAGATTCAGTTTAACTGGATGTATTGCCACAAAAATGTGATGTCACTCTGTATTCAGTTGCACTCTGGAGAAGACAGTCCATTAAGCTAAAATGTATTTGTAATGTGTGTCCATCTAATGGCTAAAGGCCGGTTTCTGTTGTCTTTGTTTTATGTTAAGGGCTTTATACACTGTCACCTATGGAAGTTCTGATGTATTACATTAAAACAGCTCACTGGTTAGATCTTGTTTACACATGGGTTATGTTCCGTCTCGGTTCCTCGGTTCCTGTGCTGGTAACCTAAACCAATCCTTTTTGTTTACAGTCTTTAGTGTAAGAACCAGGAACTGTTTCTAAAAATGTGGCAGGTAAAAGAGTTGAATCTTAAGTTCTGTTCATTCAGCTATCCTGTTGATGCGCCTGAGGGCTCATGAGGCATTGTGGGAAATGAAGTTGTCTACTGAGTTACCTGGCCCTAAGATTGCTGTTTACACAAGGAATGTGATTTGTTTTTAATATTGTTTACTCCATAGACTAGACATGTTGCCATTTTGTGGTATTCTTTTATAAGATTGCACAAATCTAAGCCCTTGCTGGGACACTAAATCAGCTCTTTCCTGTTTGTTTCTGGACTTTTTCTTTTAATTGTTTTGTTGCCAAGACGACATACTTGAGTGTACATTGTACATTAGCAATCCTGCTTTATTGCCAAGGGTGGCGGTAAATGAACGCTTGCAATGTAAATCAGAAAATGTGAATCACAGGGTTTGTGTTTGGCCCATTGCTGCTTTTTCAGTCATTTGTGTTATTTGTTTGTTGTTTTGTATGTCTTTACATTGTGTTGTACAGCCTGTTACAAAACACTAATGTTACCTTCCTGGTTTGTAAGAAAATAAAAAAAAGAGACAAAAAAGTGATGCACAACATAGGCAATCTGTCTGAATCGTCCATGTGTGGGCGAATCTAATAAACCTAATAAACTAACTCACGTCGGTTCCCTTCACACCACACTCACAATTTAGAGTAAATCAAAGAAAATTCAAGCAAAAAGAGAATGAAAAACAACAATTTAAGTTAGACTTATAATGGGATGTCTGTTTTCATAAGCAAAAAAATCATTACCGCAATGCAAAAACATTGTCATTACCGCAATGGGGGAAAATGAGACAAAACCTAAAGTTGCAATATGTAACTTTTTGGTTAAAAATAAACTCAAACCTTGACTGAACAAAGGTGTGAAGACAGAGTGACAGGTAGAGCGATTGAGATCGGTATGAGAGGAATGAGTGACACAGAAAGCTCAAAAATTCCAGAGCAGTGAAGAACTGGTCTGGGTGACGGAATGAGGAAATGTCTCGCTGAAAAACATTCTGCCTTCTGGAATCTTATAAGCCATATTACTGGCACATACACACCTGCTGCTAATTGTTCTTGTCAGGAAACTGCACGTAGACTTTGTAGTCTTTGCATATTTGGGAAATGACTACTCTTTTGCAGTCTAATATTTTGGGGTTTACTGAGAGGGTCATCATAAAGCTCCGTGAAGCCTACCAACAAAATAAACATGAATTTAAATTTTAAGATCATAGCTGTAAAGATCACAACTGTAAAATTGTGCTCTTGTTTTGTTGTATATGTTGTATATATAGCAACCTAACATTCTGTCCAGCAGCCTTTAAACTTGGGTTTAAATTAGACCGACACAACCTCCCAAAAAGCAGCAAACTTTAAATTAGTCTACAAACAGTAAACACTAAAACAGGGAGTCGATTCACCACCAGAGTCGATAAATCATGAATCACCTATATCAGATTCAACGCAATATATTATTCTTCATCACTCTGTGTAATGTGTGTATTTCATGTAGTCCTGGACCACAAATATTGATCCTGATATTCATATTATTTCTCTCATAAAAATACATTGGATTATTTTACTAGAACATGGTAAAAATTACAAAGCAATATACTTAAAATCTGTTGGTGTTGGTATTGATGTATTTATGAAATTTATATGTCAACTACCATTAAACGAGTACATAATTATGTAGTTTTGCTGTATGTTGTTAATCTAGCTCACAGGAAGAAATCGTGTCTTTTGTGTCATTAAATTGTTAAACTAAACCAATTATTGCCTGTCAGCACGTGATTCATTTTGCATTTGCAGGCAAACTCTCGCTCTCGCTCCCACGTGCTTTTCAAAATAATAGACGTGTGTAATATAAATGCTTGTTTTTATCGATTTGCAACCTTTTCAAGGCAAGGTCAAACAATGCTTTGCAAGCACTTTCTTTTGTTTTTTCTTCTTTTCTTTTGTTTCCTTGTCTTGAAAACAAAGACAAAGAATATTTGAGTGCATGCTCAATAGGATTAGCAAGCACCCAAACACGTTTAACTAGCTAGGAGCGCATCTGACTTAATCTATCCTAAAATAGAAGCAAAATGTAAGTGTTCTTAAAATAGAAGCTAAACATGACCATAAACAAAAACAAACGAGCGTAAAATGCAATTCTGTATTAATTGATTAGACGTGATATTATCTTTAAATCGAATTTTGTCTTTTTCACGTATACGACAGTTTGTCCCCATTATGTAGTTAAGTAAACACACACGGAGAACGTCCGCTGGGTGGCAGCTCTAAGCAGGCAGAGATGAATGGGCTGGACTGGGATGGATCAGATAGAAGAGGATTCAACAATCACACTGTATTCCGGCTGTTCCGCACCCGGCGATGCGCGTGGATTTAACGGAGAGATCAACAGATGCGCAAACACCAGAAACAAGTGCGCATCGGACCGTAGCCGCCTGTCGCTGTCATTTTAAACGCATTAAACCAATATTGCATGGATGTGTGTGTTAAACTGTCCGTACACTGTGTTCATGCGCACACGTGGGAGCGTGTTGTTGTTTTTATGAAGAAGTTTGTTCTGGGTTTGTTTCGTCTTTATGGATTATAGGGGACGAGGAGACGCGCATTTGGTGAGTACTTCGGTCTATATGCACGTAAAAGTTGTTCATTTAACACGTCATTGTCAGTATAGTTATTATGTATTACTATAGTTTGGTAAATCAAATGTTATCAGATTAAGAAATCGCATTATGCAGACACTCTGTGGTGAAAAGCATTTAATTTGGGTTAATAATGGTTTAAAACACACACACAAATGTATGATTGACACGTTATACAACAAGTGTGTAAACGGGGGGTGAAATATTTGGGTACACTGGTGCTCCGAAAGATGTTTATACTTTATGAAGTTTGAAACATGAGATAAAACTAGGAATGAAAAATAAACAAAATCAAATGTAACTATTATAACTATCCAAATGAAACGTAGGTTGTGTGGTATTAAGTCTTATAGGTTCAGGTGATCAAATAAAAGCATGACGCTCCAAAACCCGACAGACCTGCCCGGTGTGTTGAGAGGTATGAGTCGACTGCAGGAGTGACACCAAAGTTCAGCTTGACTGGAGAACTGTTGACACAAGAAGCCATGAGTGAAACACCCTCCAGAATCCTCATAATATCATAATGCTACGGATTCTGAGCCCCTCTTCAAACTCTCATTGCCGATCATTTTTCCTCAAGCAGTGAACCACAAAATCATAAAGCGATAAATACGCATCACTGTATTCGTCAGCCGTTCATGTATTTCTAATGGCACCATGCATTCCTGTGACATGAACAGACACCTGGAATTGAAAGGGTCAGAGTACACGGTACTAGTTGTAAACATTGCATGCTATGTGTGTTCTATTCAGTAAAGAACCAGGCTGATGGGAGGCTCAACTCATATTTTAAAGATGTGTGAGACCTGTAAGGGCAAAGTTCACTGCAGTTAAACCAGTGTGAGGGAATTCCAGTTGAATATCACATAAAATACTTAAACTCACACACTTTATAAGTTATTATGAATACGATATTTATAGAGTTCTCTAGACTGTAGACAATAAATGTTGCAACTGAAAACATTTGGAGGAATGTAAAAATGAAAGTAAATGTTTTTTCAGGGTGGGTGATTTTTTCCCCCAGAAACATTTGTTATTATGCTGGTTGGAAATCTCTTCCTGATAGCAATCGCTAAGTTGTCTAAATACATGTATATATTTATATATCTTCTGTGGAAGGCACAGGCCCATAAAATGTTCGTCCAATCATTGCATTCGGTCCACACGCAATGATAGAATGTCCTTCCTGCCTGTCAAACTATGTTTGCGTTCATATATGTTGGGTGAGGCGTGGCTTTGGATAGCACTCTGAAGGGAGGGCGGGATCTTGTGCTTTCAATGCTAGCTTGCTATTGCTAGCCTCTCCTATTTTGCTTACCCTACCCTAATGTTCTTATTGTTGATTGTTCATGCAGGTTGAAGATTAAAGACCAGTGAACCTCCTGCCTGGCCTCATATTGGTCAGGTTGTGTTGGTTAAAACATCAAAAGCAATCAAGATGTCTACTCCAGAGACTCCACAGCTTCTTTCAAAACCTGAGGTGAAACAGAGACGTTCAATTCCTTGTAAGCCCTCCAATAACACTCCAGACACTTCATCTGTGGATCCCACAGCTTCACAGAACTCTGGGAATGTAAAAAAAATAGTCTACAAATTCAGCCAGCCAGAGTCCAAGATTCCATGTGGAGGTACAGCAGCTCCAAAGACCACCAGTTTGGACCGGAAACCACAGGAAACTCCCAGTATAAAGCCAAGACGCAAAGTTAAAAAACCCAGCGCTGGCAAAGAACCTCTCCTGCCGAAGACGAAGCCAAATCACAGTGGTGAGAAGGAAGAGGCAGAAGGTAGCAAAGCTTCTGTGGTGACACAGCAAGAGGGCTCGGCTGCTGGAATTAATAATGGTGGGCGATCAGGTACGTTCTGTTACTTTCATTTTAAAGACATGGGTTTGCAAACCTGCTTCTGTATAATTGTTTTCAGGAATTTGCCTTCACAAAGTTCAGTCACAAATACAGTAACTATATTGTGTGGGTGTGTGTTGGTTTACTTAACCATATATTGGGGACAAATTTGTACCCGGCAGTGAGCAAAACCTGACAAATCTAAGCAAAACCTTTTGGGGACGTCCTCGTATAAAATATAGTAAATAAGGTTTTGTTTAAATAGTAAAAATGCAGAAAGTGTTCTGTTAGGGTTAGATGGTGGGTTAGGATTAGATTATATTGTTTATAACTAGCTGTGTATGTAAACGATAGAAGTCTGTGGAATGTCTCCATTTAGATTGATGTGATAAATGTGTGTGTGTGTGTGTGTGCACTTGTATCTTTATGAGGACCTGTGTGACCATCAGAGTGAGGACAAAGAATGTAAAGTGAGGACATTTTAACTGGTCCTCAATTTAAAGCACCCATTTAATAGATCGTTTGAGGGACTAGTGCTAATGCAGTTAGTGTAATCTTGGAGAAATGTAAAAAAAGTAAAAAGTACGTAACAGATTAGTATTTAAAATGGTTTTACTACTTTACCCTGATTTGCAGCTGTTGGGTCAGATTTTCTAGGAAATATCAGTTTGATGTACAGTCATGTATGTAAAGTAACCTGCAGTTTCGTGTTACCAACAGAGATGGCGACAGAAAGGCAAAAGTTACAGATTGCAGCTTTAAAGCAATTTAAAGTAAACAGTGTTTTAATTTTTGATTTCAGTAGACAATGCCTGATGCTAATAGTTGTATGCGTGCATGCCTTGCTTAAGTGATGATTTGTGGATTTAATTTAAACTTTGAGAGGATGTCATAAACATTGACAGAAAGACTTTTGGCTCCTCCATCATCTTCTGTTTGTACAATGTGAATTCTGTGGAATTCTGTGAACTGAGTCAGTATGACTGTCTTTGTGGATTCAGGCTGACTAATTATATCACAAGTCATATTATAAGTTATATTGGTGTCATAAAAACTGATGCCCCACCTTAAGCTTGTCACATGATTTCTCCCACGTTGAACTCGCCCCGTTTAAAGGCGAGTGTCAAAATAGCAGATCACTCTAGTAAAACGGCAAATTGCATGTAGCAAAATCAAACGAAATGTAGCTGAAGTGGTTGAAGAGCTGTGAGGTAAAGAGGGGGAGGAGGGGCCGAGCGAGCGCAGAGGTTCCACGCGGAGGTTCTAAGAACAAGGTGGAACAAAGCCATAAACTATCCAAGCAGGAAACAAAGAGAGATGGTAATCAAAGATCTGCTGTTACAAAAGGTGAGCAAAAATATGAAACCTTCAGGGAGCAATGTGAGGTTAATGTTATTCAGCGTAGGGCGGTGATGTACATTCATAGCTCTGCTGTCGGTGAGTTCAGCCAGGCTTTGCTGCATTGAATCCCATGCGTAACAAAATCATGTGATGGTTGTTGGTAAGGTTGTTATGGGCTGGGTCTGGAGGTATTGTTTGTTAAACACTGTAGTGAAGAAAGGGCAAAATAGAGAAATAAATCCTAAGGAGAAGAGACGCTGTGGGCGGAACTGAAAAATGATCACTTTGTTTCAGTGAATCACCTTCACTGTGGACATCTTGCTAGTGTTTTCATTGAAACTACATACATTTCAGGGGGTGGTATTTAATTTTCTTTTTCCTCATGATGAAGCTTTATTTACGTATAAAAATGATTCATGCTTTTATTTTATGCATAACAGCAGAAACTTCAGTTCATCTGAATAAGCCAGTTAACAGCGAACATTCTCAGATCGCTAAATGTTTTCTAAGTTCTTTCAAAGTCCTCTCAAAGTTATCATCGTTCTTGTAATGTCTAGTAATGTCTGTAGGCTATTTTTAACCATATATATATTATTGATCAAAAACGTTATTCTTAAGTAGTTAGTGCAAGGGTTTAAAAATATAGCAGAATTAAAAAATGCTCGAAAAACATTCTCATAATCACGCAACATTAATGTGTCAAAAATGTTGCATGTTTCACACGTTCATAGAAATTCCTAACATTTTTATGTTTTTGTTAGTTAATAGAAATGTTAGGGAAACAACCTACAACCTAAAACTGTTACCTGGGAACCTGGAAAGTCTAACCCCTACCCATAATCCTCTTTTAGCTCCTGATGGAAAAGAGACTGGAAAACCGCGAACCGAACAGGATTCAAGCCCTCTCCCGGAGCCTCAGTGTGAGAGGAACTGTAGCTGTGTGTGTCATCTACAGAGGCCGGGCATGAAGCTTGTATGGGTGCCGATAAGTGAAAAAGAGGAGGATGAGGATGAGACCGATGCGATCAACCTGAATCTTGAGATAGAAACCAATGAAATGGAGAATCAGAATGAGAATGAAGAAAAGGGCGAATCAGAAGAGCAAGACAAGTTGAATGTGGAGGCGGAGACTTTGAGCGAGTCTGTAGCAAAGGCTGAGAACCAAAGCAAGGCACCTTTAACCAATAAAAAGAAGTTTCAGGAGACACGCAACCTTATAGAGCAGCAGCTGAGGAGAAAATCAGATCCCGGACCTCCGTCGGTGCTCAGCTTGGTCCCGTTCCCCCAGACTCCTCTGAACGCCCCAAAAGCCCAATCTTTGGATGATCAGGAAGAATCGATCTATGAATTAAGCTTGGAAGTGATCATTCCACCCAGACTTCAAAAGGGATCAGACACTGTAACCAGCAAAGACACCCCTCCGGCCATACCTCCCCGAATACCTTTAGATAACAGGCGTTCTCCTCGCCTTGTTCTGCCCCAGCCTGTAGCACGTCCAACGTCCCCTCTGATGCCCCCCACCAAATGTAGCCCACCTGCCAGCCCTCGACCCCATAAAGCTCCACCACCGCCACCAACCAAGAGCCATGAGAATGGAAGAAGACCCAGCAGTTATTCGTTGAAGTCTATAGGTGTGTGAAGGCATCTCATTTCTTATGCAAAATAAGACCAGGAACATCCATTGAGTCATCATAGCATGTTATCCAAAGTATTTTTTCATGTTAACGCTGCGGTTCGTAACTTTTCTTGGTTAAAAATGAACAAAAATCAATTATTAAAAAAGTAGATAACAGATCGGTGTTCAAAACGATCTCCTTACCTTACCCCAATTTGCAACAGTACGTTTATAATAATGATTTATAATTTAAGCTGCCGGATCTGATTCCTAGAAAACACCACAGCTGTAAACAGAAGAAAGAAGATCCGGTAACTATATCACATGACCGGATACTGTAGATGATGCAGCGTTTGTAGCTTGTTCCTACAGCAGTAAACTCGTCATCCACATTATAAAAATAACTGCAAGTAACCTGCAATTTTATGTTTCGAACAGTGATGGCGGTAGAGAGGAAAAGTTACGGATTGCAGCTTTATTGAACAGTCACATTATGGAAGTAAAATAGGTTTGGAATTAGAGGGATTTGGATAGATTTTGTTTCATGTTGCCATTTTTCTCTCTCATCAACAGATGAGAATGATGATGAAGGAGCTGATGGGGACAAATGTGGATCCAGCGAGAAGTATTTTTTTTATTTCTTAACTAATCCAAAAGTTTGTGTATGATCTCTAAGCTTTAATACTGTAATTACAAAACTGTCATATTTGTCTTCACTAACTCCATCTCCAGACCTTCACGACTCTTCCCACGTCGCCAGCATTCCATCGATTTGGAAGCCGGGATGTCTGAGGGTATCATTTTTTTCTGACTATATAAACTACCAGTTGAACCAAAAGCTATTTAAATAGACCTTGTGCAAAGAATGATTGCTGTCTTTGTAAGGCCAAAAAGTTAACAGCTTTTCCTGAATCGAAACAAATAAGGTTCCTCAAGTGACATATTTTGTGTTTTTTATTTTTCTGCTCCTTCCAGAATATTTGTATCAGTTCTACACAAAAACATTTATATCAAGGGAGATCAGAAAGACCGTGTGTCGCAACATCAGTAAGACCAGCATAGACTTCCAGATGGACCAAAACAATGCAGCTACATTAGAGAAAGGTGCTGAAGGTCTCAGATCCAGTCCCGTTCCAGCTGTCAGGCAGAACAATTTATGGCGGGACCAGCCGGCAGTACAGGAGAAGGGTCTCCTTCAGATCTTATCTCCAGAGGAGTGCAAGTATCAAGAGGTGAGCGGAAACCTTTCTAAAATGTACTACGGAGCCCAAAGCTTGTGTGAAGGCCAAGTACTGAACGGTGAGGCTTCTAAAAGGTCCATTTGAGAAGAAAATAAAGTGTTGTGATAAGCAACAAAGAGAAAGATAATGGAGTGAAATGAGATAA
>JAZGTJ010018860.1:0-11201 GCA_036877575.1 Botia almorhae | reverse complement strand
GTGTCTTGTGTCTTTCTGCTGGGTTTCTCCTCTGTGATGTTTCTCCTCCTGTGTCTTGTGTCTTTCTGCTGGGTTTCTCCTCTGTGATGTTTCTCCTCCTGTGGCTTGTGTCTTTCTGCTGGGTTGCGCATCACTTTTGTTTATGGATTCTCTCTTTCCAGGGTGGAGTTTTACACCATGACAACCAAAGTCCAGGACCTTAGGGAACACACACAGAATGATCACACGCACACATGATCTACCATCACAGAAACAGCTGGATCATGTTATAATCGTAAGGTTTCATAACATCAATCAATAAAGTGTTAAATACAAAAATAGGAACTTTCATAAGGTCAAATACATGTCAAATTAAATCTCATAAAAACATGTGCAGGTCACATTTCACCGCAAAATTAAAAAGGGAAAAATACAATTTAACAAGGAAATATATTCTGCATTAAGAAACCCAAGTCTATTACTAAAATATATAAATCAATATTACTTAATCCACAGCTCCATCAACATCACATACAGCAGAATGAAAGCTCATGAGACACATGGTCATAAACCTGTCAATCAATCAATCAATCAGTCCACACTTCTGGAGCCCCAAACATGAGCTTTATACAGTGCTGCTCTGAGACTAATAAACTAACTGATGCTGGGAATGACTCTTAGGTTATGGCTGATGGTTAAACCTGATAACTCTATCAAGTTTGCCATTAACCTCTAGCTGGCATCTGAAAATGTTCCATTAAAAATCAGTCATTAAAACATAAAACAGACAGAAGATCTCCAGCACACTTACCTCATATTCTGGTGACAGAGATACAGGAACCTCCAAACATTGACCAGCCCCACACTGAACCCAATCTGGGCTAGGAAATATTCCAGTTTACTGTCCCACCCCTGTCTGGCCATCTCCATGGCAACCCCCTGGAGGTCAGCCTCCTCCAGATGCTCAATGGCAGGTAATGGAAGTTTCTCTGACATCATCTGAGGGACTTCAGTTTTTCTATTCAAATAAAATACATAAAAAGCCACTGAGCCACTTTTGTTACAAGTCAGTTATCTTCCCTATTGACTTTAATTAGATAAAGCAACCTAAAAATAATCTTAACCATTTAAAAACAAAATTCAGCTTTTCATCTTTATCTATCCTGTGTCTAATTCCAAGCATTTAACTACAAGAAGTTTTATAGGGCCATGAAAGTCAGGCGTAAATCTTTTCACCGCTGCTGTTTAAAACACTGTTCAGTAACACACGCTGCTTTAAATTCTTCAGTCTGATTTGAACTCCCGCCATATTTACCTAACCCCGCCCGGCCCGTGTGACGTCATCCAGTGACGCAAGAAACGCGCGTTTCAACGTCAAATTATGAGAGTTTATAACCCCAGAAAATGAGATTTACAATATTACAAACATGTACAAAGAACCATACAAATAAACAATAAAGAAGAACAACAGTTATCGGAAAACCTGTATTTTAGTTTTCTATAGTGAATATAAATACATCTAAATATTAGTTTGTCATACACGTCAACTTCACGTCAGTATTACACACAGAGGCCGAGCAAGTGTCTGTCCCGCATTTTGAGGGGCCACAGACGGCAGACCATTTAAGCAATCAGAAATGTCATTAGTAATACAACACGGAGCAACACGTCTGCATCCCCCCCACAGGACCCCTCTCGTGTCACACTGGTTGGGCTTTTCCCCGTGATTCAAACTGAAAACACATCTGTCATTTAAACATGAAGAGAACTCATCCGTCTGCCATCCAGAAATAAAAGCGAGAACAAGAACAGGGACAGCGGTAAGTGACGGAGGTAAGCTTGACTTTAGGGTAATTATATGACAGCTTGTTTTCGTTTCATTATTTGCAAGATAAATTACTGGTAATAGTCCAGTTACTAATAGTGTTACTGGAAAACAGGTTAGCTGGGGTTACATTAAGCAGCAGTATGTGAGTTGTGTTCAGCAGGTATTAATATAGGCTGTAATAGAACAGGTGACAGGTGATGCCGGGAATGACCCGCAGCGCTTGGCTATTTTGGCATTTTTACAGTGACAATCGGTTATACTGTAAATAAGAAGATTGTACTTTATCTTCGAGATTGTAGTGCATAAACATGAACATTAATATATTGTTTAATCTGTTTCAATCTGTTCGTACTTTAATACGTTTAATATTTACGTTAGATGTGTTTTGACTACTTTTTGTATGTTGTATAATTATATCTCTAGGTAATGAACATATATTGACTAAAGAATCTTCCTCACTCCATGATTACGCAGATGTAAACGTTCACCAGCGTGCTTTGCATCTTATTTAACTGTTAAAGTGACCCAGCTGACCAGAGCCCAAAACTTTACTTTCATAAACTACTGTATATACACGCATGCTGTATGTAAACGCTCCAGAGTTTAACTTTTGCTCTTAATATATAACGCAAACAATAAAAGCAATATGACAGTATATCAATGCAATTTTAGAACGGCGCTTTGTTGCTATGGCAACGTCACATCGCTTCACGTCACATTACTGTACTCACAACACATCATCACAAAACTGCTGTACTGTGAGCAGCAGATTCAGCACAAAGTCTCCTCAGCAGAAGGAAATGCAAATGGTGTTTGCCCATTCAAAACTCCTTGTCTTGATGCTCAGGCCGTTGCTATGTGGTTGCTAAGGCTTTTGAGTGTTCTCAGCAGTTGGTATGTGGGTTCTAGGGTGATTTGATCAGTTGCAGGATGTTACTAGGAGGTTACTGGGGTTTTCTGGGTGGAAACTGAAGTAAAATGAGCCCATCCCCAAGTTTCTGTGATATTCTGGTCCAGTTCTGGTATCTTAAGTTCAATAGTTTAGAAAAGTCCAGACCGCTCAAAAAGGCTATTTAAGTTGGTACTGAATACAAATACAAGTTGTACTACCTTACACAATCAGAAAAGCCATCACAAGATTCTGTTCTATAATTAATCTAGTGTAATTATTCAGTGTAATTAATCCAGTGTAATTAATCCAGTGTTCTTGACAGAGGGAGTCTTGAGTCCACACCTGTTGTTCTGCATCTGCAGGGGAAGTTGAGTCTGTTGTACAGGCGTGTGGAGGATGTTCTTCCAGCAGAAACATGAGGGTGTGACGAGATGTGTCATGGTAGTTATTAAACCACATTAAATCAAAATGGGACGTTTGCTTTCTTCACTGCGGTTATTGTGCAAGATACCATTTTAAATGTAACATTACTAACAATATTTGTAGTTGACCTCCCCACACACTTATTACACCTTCCGGTGAAATCAAGTCATAAGATCAGTTTCCTGTTACACTCAGAAGTACATCGAGTTCAAATCAAATATTGCGAATCATTTCATGTTGACGTGTAAAATTATTTGTGGTTCTTTATAATAATATGATGCTTTTTATGTGTATAATCAAACCTGAAGAGTTCCATAAACATCATGCTACTTACATGTTAAGACACAACGAGTTTTTCCTCTTTTATTTTGTGACTGTATCAACTGCAGGAGAGATCGACTGTTTATTTTCTCAGCTGAACAACTGTGGAGGTAAAACAGACGCTCTGACTGCAGCTTCACTGGAGCGTTGAGCAGATTTCATTCAGCTGACACTGTTGTGCTAGTCAAAGCAGAGGTACCGCCCGTTTGATGACATCATGGCGTACCTGTTTGTATATTGCAGGCGGAAGGAGATAGAGATGACATCAGACAGGTTGTGTCGCATCACACAATAGAAGAGAAGAGGTAGAGATATCAACAGGTTACCCACAACATATACAGACAGACTGAGAGAAACCTGTTAACCAGTATACAAACCGGTTGAACTAGTTCCCACATAACTTAGGAAGGCGTGACTGAGAGTACAAAGGAGAGAGAGAGAGAGAGAGCGAGAGAGAGAGAGAGAGAGGTTGGCAGAAGAGAAAGACATTCGTTCGACCCGAGCTGTTTATTCTGAGGTTTATTCGGAGGTTTCCGCACATTCAAGGCAACATCATCTACAGTAAGGTACAGTGTGTCATCTTTATGTGTCTATATGATTATCAGCTTCACAATACAGAGAGAAAGTGTGTGTGTGTGTGAGAGAGAGACGCACAGAGCACTGATAGACAGATCAATGTCAAACAAACTGCCAAACATGTTTTCTAGGTCGGATTCGATTTCTTATGAATGTGTGTGTGTGGGGGGGGGGGTTGGGTGTACTGTAACTACATGTGATTTTCAGTTTTCAAATAAAAATATTTGAAGGTTTCTTCAAAGGTAAAAACAATCAATTAGGAAAACATTTAGTCAACAAAATGCACAAGTTCGGGCTTGTCTGGTATTCATAATTAGTTTGACATAAAACTGGAAGCATTGATGCGTTTATGTGAATGTAAAAATGACATCAAAACTTAAGTTCATATGACCAGATTTTATATTAAGAAGCATGAGGTGAAGTACAGAAGATACTCAGTGATTCTTCACACCTGATGTGTGTGTCCTTTTCATGAAGTATGTTATTTAACTGGAGATTAATACGTGATTGTTACTCATCAGCAGTGTGCAACAGTATCTTTCAGTAGGTGTGTAAAGAAACCTTGAATCTGGACTATGTGCTCTGTAACACACACTCATTCTAAGAGGTCTGTTTGTGTGTTAGGTTTTTTGAGTTCAGGATGGATGTTTTGGGATATCTGAGCCCTCCATACACGCAAGCCCCGAACCCGCCTTCGGCCCACCCCCTTCCACCCTCACTACAGCCCCCTCCACCCTCACAACAGCCCCCCCCACCCTACCCGGGCATCAGAGGTGAGTGTGTGTGTGTGTAAAATCTTTTCATCATTACTTACTCATATATTCTAAACAGATTTTCTGTTCCTGGTTTCTAGCTAATGGGTTGGTAAACAGTCAGCCTGATAAGTCATTCCTGAAAGCTCAGTTAGAGGTGGTGAGTAGAAACACACACACAGCGAATCTTTCTTAATGTCTGGACACATTTTTCAGCCATTTTGTTTCCCAAAGCAGATCTGATTTAAAAACACAAACACACATTTGCATGATGACCTTCAGCGGTCCAGATAAACTTCAGATCATTACAATGACAAACAACTACAGTCACGTGATTCAAGGATCCCACTCTCACTCACTCACTCACTCACTCACTCACTCACTCACTCACTCACTCACTCACTCACTCACTCACACACTCACTCACTCACTCATTGACTGACTCTCTCTCTCTCTCTCTCTCTCTCTCCGTGTGGTTACAGGACATCCTCAATCATTGTTTTGATGATATTGAAGCATTTATGGGAAAGCTCCAGCAGTCAGCGGAGGCTCAGATGATCCTCAACCAAAGAAGCAGAAAGAAGAAGAGTCAGAAGAAGAGTGCTGATGGTGTGTCACATCTGAATCTTCCTCATACAGGACATGAAAGCTGAGCCCCTGTATATTTTGACTTCTGAATATGCTCTATAGTAGCAGACTGAAGTTCTCTTTGACAGGCAGGCTGTAGTGTGCTTTAGCCTTTTATCAGTGGTTATAGAGTGTGTAAACACACACAGTCCGCTGGGTTTGATTTCACTGACTCTTAGTAATAAAGACATTAACTCTGTTCACTAACTCGGCCTCGTGTCGCTTTAGTCTTGCTTGACTGTCTGTCTTTCTGAAATTCAGATGTGCTGGTCAAACTTCTCCTGGCGTGTAGAATAAACTAAGAGCTTTACGCTTCAACAAGAACACAAAAGCACCAGATATATATTATATAACAGAAGTGCACATGATTCGGCTGCGTCTTCAACTGTTTGTTGTGTGATTGTGTTTGTGTAGAGGATCTGCTGACAGCAAAAGCCAAAGTGCCTTCAGAGAGAGAGTTTATCGACACCTTTCAAAAATTCAAATACAGTTTCTGCCTGTTGGTGAGTCATTTGATTTTTCAATGCCTTTAAATTATTAAAATACTGGTACTGTTATTAATAATATAAACACCTGTTGTTATTATTATATATTTCAGTCATTATTGGTATGGATTATAAGTTGTACTACAGTTATACGCAGTGTGCGGTAATGTTTGTAGTGTGTCAATAACACAATGTTTGTTTTTTAGGCTCGGTTAAAATCCGCCATCTCCAATCCTACCTCAGATGAGCTCGTTCATCATGTCTTTAAACCGCTCGACATGGTGAGACGCATTTACTGCATGCATGTGTTTGCATAAACGCACAGGTTTCACCTGTGCAAACAGCAGAGCTATCAGAGTTATTGTTCAACTCTGTTGATAAGCGTTTTATCAAACAGCTGTATCAATCAGTCAAGCACACTGTATATAGATTCATCTGTGTGTGTGTAGATTGTGAAGGCTACAGGAGGGCCTGGTTTAGCTGCGTCTGTGTCCAGTCCAGCTATGACACAAGGAGCCGTGACTCTGCTGCAGAATAACCTGTCAGCAGAGGACAATGAGTTATGGGCGTCTTTGGGGTCCAACTGGACACAGCAGAGGTGTGTTGTGCTTCTGCACAGATATTTAAAGAGACAGTACACCCACAATTCAAATCATATTCTTAGGACAAACGTTTGAGTTTTCTTCATCCATGGAACATGTACAGAGATATTTCACTGAGCCAAGCATCTCTTTTCAGTATAACAAACGTTTTTGACAACAGCCTTTGGAACATACCAGCTAACAAGAAACATTTATAGATCATTAACTTAAGTTTTCCAAAACCTTCTTGCAGTAATGTCAGCAGAACTTTTTAATATTACATATCATATATAAAAAATGTTATTCTTAAGTTGTTATTCTTAAGAATGTTTTAAAAACGTTTTATAATTTACATTAACATTAATTCAATTTACATAAACAGTAACGTTAATGTAACATTTAAAAAAATTAATGTTCCTAGAACTTTAAAAATACAGTTTCTAATGTTTTATTACATAAGGGAAAAATGAGGGAGATGTTCTTACATCCTAAAATTGTTTTCTGGAAAGACACAGACAGGCTTAATTAGACTGTAATACACGTCACCTTCCGGCAGGTCTGCTCTGAGGAGCCCCGTGGTGCCGTACACACTCATGTTTCTGGACGGATGGAGACCACCCGGGTCAGAGGTGACCGGCTGGACTGATCCTGTGGAGTCACAACACAAGCAGGACGCCGAGCTCCTACAAGTGGAGGTAATTGATATTAGCATACAAGATGACATTAACTTATCATACAGTAATGCACATTACACAATACACATGATCAGCTAAAGCAGGTGATGTTGGCATGTACAGTATAATGAAAGACAGAGAATCAAAACAAATCATTGTGGGTGTGTCCTGTTGTTTCTGCTGTTGCTAATGTAATGTTGAGTTCTCTGTCACCAGCTAACAGCAGCCCAGCCCTCTGATCGCCACACGGCTCCTGTTCAGACTACAGACGAGCCGTGAGTCTGCTCATCTACAGACACACACAGCTAATGAACTAACAGACATTCTTCTGCATGCAGAAACATCATCATGTCTGATGATCTAGAACAGGTTCTGGTGACCTTCAGTGATGACAGCAGGTTCTCCGGTTTTACATTGTGTGATGTTGGCTAATGTTCTCTAAACGTTCTCTGAAATTTCTCTGAAAGTTATCAAAACATTCTTGTAATAACAGTAGTAGAACGTTTTATAATGATATATATCAAAAATGCCATTCTGTATTAGAGGATCATGTTTTTGTAACCAAGCAATAGTGTGTCTAGTATAATGTCTAAAAAACTGGATGTTTTAAACATTTGTAGAACATTCAAAATAACATTTTTGTTACTTGATGGAAACGTTTCCCAGGAAACATTTAGTATATGAAACAAGCTAAAATCAAAGCTGGGAAGTCCCACCATGTTTTTGTGAAAACAGAGTTTGTTCACACAACTAACAAACACACTCGTGTGTTTTAAAAATGGCAGTTTCACTTCTGAGCAAAACGAATGTTACTGGCCCGGATCACTTGTTCTGTTTTACTGGCCACAAGACACACGAGCTGTGTGACTGTTGTGCTTTAGGCAGTGTTTCAGTGATGCTGTACTGTACTGTACTGGATGTACACATTGTACTCAGTCACTACAACAGAGTTTTATTTGTGTGTGGTTGCTATAATGGAAGATTTAAAGCATTAAGAGTAATGAATGAAGAGCAAACAGCCATTCAGATTCTCTCAGTGTGTCTATTGTCTCTGATGCTCCAGCTGCTTTCCATTATGTGTCTCAGTACATGCATTTCTATCTGCATAGAAACATTGTGTTCATCAATTTCTCTTATTCTCTCTCTTTCTCTCAGTGATGGTGTGGGGAAGGAGAGGTTGTATCGCTGCAGTTATGATTTTGTTGCACGAAACAACAGTGAGCTGTCAGTACTGCAGGGAGAAACACTAGAGGTAATAATCACACACACACACACACACACACACACACAGATGAGTGCTCACTGTTGTGTGTTCTGTGGGGTTCAGGTGATAGAATCATCCAAGCGCTGGTGGAAGTGTCAGAATAGGTTTAATGAAGTGGGATTTGTGCCCTTCAACATCCTGGAGCCCATCACACACATTGACAATCCTGTAACACACAAGACTCCGAAGGTACAAACTCACACAATCACACACTTCTGAAAAACTCTGTGTCTTGTCTTGAAACTCTCTCCCATCTCTCTGTTCCAGCCTCCTGCTGCTCTGCCTACATTTAACCCTCCGCCCAGCCCCGTCCCCATGACCTCTGACCCCAGCAGCCCTCGGCCTCGCAGCCTGGGAATGGGACCACAGCATCTGCCTGAAGACACAGAGAAAGGTACAAACACAAAAACATGCAGCTTACAAGCTTCGCTCAGATGATTCTCTTTAATATCTCAATCATTTCTCCAGCAAGGAGATTTGACGGAGAGCACATTGAGACTGATTTGAGATCTGAAAAGACTCCAGTAATCTCCTTAAGAGATTCCAAAGAGGTCTCAATATCTGCTCATAGCTGTCGAGACTCCACTCAAACAATTGTTATGAGACCCAGTGATTTAATCTGTGCTATTCACATGACTTTAATAGCTTTAAACTTTACCTGTAATTACCTGAAACTGTATAATGAACAAAACTGATAGGTCACTTGTGGGCCTCTGAGCTCATGATCACATTAAACCAGAACATCATGGAGGAAGTACAGAGGTGACATCAGATTAAACACACAAGAAGCTTCTGTGATGGTATAATATCTCATTGTGTGGTTACTTCCTGTCTCGGCTGTTTCTCTTCCTGTCGTCTCTGTTGAGAGGTTTCTCCTCTGCTGCTCACACTGACTCTGGTTCTGTGATGTCAGTGATGCAGGTGAACGACGAGCTGCTGCAGCGGCTGACCAGCGGGAAGAATTTATCCCCTCGACTGGTGATCCCTCGCTCCACAGACACGACAGCACCTCTGGACTACAGCTCAGCTCCAGCAGAGGTGGAGAACTGGCTGAGAAAGAAAGGATTCAGTGAACCGTGAGTCTCACACACAGTAACTAATAAAATCACTCATCACTCATCATACACATGTCGTGATTTTACCCCTTCTCACGAGTTTGTCTATATTTATTAATTTAACATTTATACAATATATTTAAAAAAAAATTTGGCATAATTTGTGTTTAGTTACAAGAAGTGACAAGATGTGGTATTAAAAAGTGTGCTAAAATAAAAATAAATATATATGTATTATATAATATATATATAATAATTTTAATATGAAATAATAAATAATAAAAGTGTACTTTTCACATGACTGAATTATATTTATACACACACACATACAGAATAATACGATTGTTACAGTGTAAATGAGCAGAAGAATGCAGGAGAAAGATGCTGGACACTGAGTGTGGTGTTTTGTGAATGTGTTTGTAGGACGGTTCTGTGTTTAGGAGTTCTGAATGGAGCTCAGCTCTTCTCTCTGAATAAAGAAGAACTGCGCGCTGTTGTTCCTGAAGAGGGCGCAAGAGTCTACAGTCAACTGACAGTACAGAGAGCCCTGCTGGAGGTACACACGCCACACACTGAAAACAAACACTCAAATACACACACACACACACTGTACAACACACACACACACCACACACTGAAAACAAACACTCAAATACACACACACACACACTGTACAACACACACCACACACTGAAAACAAACACTCAAATACACCCCCCCCACATACTCAAATACACACACACACACACTGTACACCACACAGACAACACACACTCAAATACACACACACTACACACCACACACTGTAATACACATACATACATCACATGCTCAATTACACGAATGCAGCCCAAAATTAATTAATCAACTGAGGCATGCCATCATTACCCAAACACACACAGATATACACATGCTAAATACACAAACACACACGCGCAGATATACACATGCTAAACACACAAACACACACACAGATACACACAAGCTAAATACACACACACCAAAATCAGACTTTTGAATCTGATGTAGTAAGAACTTCTCTATTGTAACTGTCATTCACAAACGAGCACACACAGAGACAGCTGCTCTCTCTCTCTCTCTCTCTCTCTCTCTCTCTCTCAGGATGCTCACAGGTCGTCAGAGCTGGAGACGGTGATGGAGAGACAGAAGATGAAGGTTGATCTGAAGATGGAGAGTGGAACTCTGTAACATTTATGAATAATTCACCTGTTCTGTTTATTCCCTCTGTCTCAGATTATTTACTGTAACTAATAAACTGTTTAATCTCCTCTTCATCTAAACAGCATGAAATGAAGTTACAAACCTGCACAATTATGTACAAACTTTGACATTTTCAAAGATTTATTAATATATTCTCAACTAATAAAGTTAATGCCCAAATACAACCTGCAACGAGCAGTTCCTCTTATTTCCTGAGGGGGGCGCCACACACTAACCTGTGATAAACCGTAAGACACAGACAGAACTTCACCAGAATAATCCAAGATTTGTTTGATGTTCTGCAGGATTCATAAATCAACTGTTCTGATATTTCACGTTGAAATCTTTGGCCAACTAATACATTCCAAACAGAAACACAAAACACCTGACAGAGTAAAAGAGAATCTTAAATAATACAAGGGAAAGGACGTGACGTGAGGCCAAGTATGGTGACCCATACTCGAAAATTGTGCTCTGCATTTAACCCATCCAAGTGCGCACACACACAGTAGTGAACACACAC
>JAZGTJ010018859.1:0-11202 GCA_036877575.1 Botia almorhae | reverse complement strand
AAAAGGTCAGAAGACAGGATGATGTTCGGCGATCTGCCAGAACCATTTACCGTAACAGGCACACAAAAAAGGTCAACTGGTGCCATTATAAAGTGTGCAGTATTATACAAAGTTGTGCTGCTGTACTGCTCGGGTTTAATTTGCTTTTGCTTTTAAAGCTGTGTACTTGTTTTTATATGACCTTTAACTATTATATGGCCTATTTTGTAAGACCTTTGTTACTCTATTATTACGGCACATTTAACATCACTGCCACTAAATTCTGCCAATGATACACACTACACTTATTTTTATTTTGCGATTTGATTTACATATTATTTTAGCGACACATTAGAGCTTTTTAATGTTGTCATTGGTATGTCTATCTGTATGTGTGACAGCACACACCGCACTGGGCTCACAACATTAAAGAGTACAGTAGAAAATGAAACTACACTGTAAGCACGTCTTACCAAAGAAGGGAAGGAGTAGGAGCATACACACACGCACACGCACACACACACACACTGTGATGTCATTGCTGTGTGTTGTCTGTGAATCCTCATTCGTTTTGACATTTAGGTTACAGTGAGAGATTTAGAGCTGGTAACAACATATACATGCAAATATATTGTGTTTAAAAACACAGACAGAACTAAGAGACACATATTATTCCTCAGAAATGTTCCAGTTAAGAATTCCTTATGGCTCTAGAATTTCATGACAGAATGGATTCTGTTTTTTCTCCCTGCCAGTCCTGCTAGGTGTGTTTAAACCTACTAATGTATAATATTATAATATTATAACATATTATTATGTTACCTGTTTCAATACAATTGTTACCCTTTGTTACAATTGTCACAATTGTTTCGTTAGGCTTCTACAGAAAACTAAGCGTTTACAATTAGCATTGTAGCACTTGAGCAAAGAACATTAGCATTAATACATGCCATTTTCTCACATGAACTGTATGACTGTACATACATACGTACATATATGCTTGAGGATACAATGTACACTGTGGCCACAACAGCAATGTATTGGTAACCAATCAGAAACGGAGCTTTTCAGTGCAGCGGTCCATGTGTGTACACACATATATTCAGATTCAGATTATATTTGTGAACCAGATCAACAATTAAAGTTGAAGATTAGACTTAAAACTAAAGAAATCTTAATAATACTTTAATCGTGCTTTTTGTGTCCTGTTAAAGCTCCAGCGGGTATACATTGTAATTGCAGGACAAAACGACCAGTCGTTTCTGTTAAAACTCGTTTAAAATAAAAAAACGAGTAAATGACAATAGCATTTACACTTTGAGGTGAACTATTTCTTTAAAAACACAAAGGTTGCGCAACAGTTTGAGGCTTTCAAAAGAGCGTTGACGCTCTCACTGAGAAAACAGGAAGGAAGATGAAAGAACGCAAGCAGAACGCAGAGGGCGGACAGAGGTAGCGGGAGTTTCCAGTACGGAGGGTTTACTGGTGGGTGTCGAAAAAAAGAGCCAAAGCCATTGAGGAAAATAATACATTCCTGTACCTGTGGTGCATAAACTCATATGCAGAGAGATAGAACTAGAAAAAGAAGGTAACTCACACCAAAGACTAGCGGAGCATGAGCGAAAAATCATCAGCTCATTGGTAACGTAACTACACTATATACAGTGTGTATACTAAATATGACGTGTTTGAGAAATGTTCTATTACAATTAAACTGTTCTTCACTTACAGAACAGACGCAAGGTAACCTGTAAGCAAAGCAGAGATGGGGGAATCAAAATGCACCCAAATAAAATGTCCAAAAGGTGAGCATGCTGTATTACAACTATAATAAACGACTGATGTGAAAGGATCTCGGTTTGTATCCAGTTGCTTTATATCGCACATTAAACATGTAGGCGATATACAATGAGAATATTACACAACTCTAATGGCTAATTTGTGTTAGTATTATGTTACCGCTGTTTGGCAGTACTGTTTTGAAACTACAGGTGTGTACATTTGTGAACATAAAAATGTATTTACTGTAATTTCGTAATGATTTGGGACTGATATTTTAATTGCCTTGACTATATGATGCTTCATTGTGTCCTGAGGTATTGCAAAAGGCACAGAATTAAAAGCAGTGTATTATTGTTACCCTTTGTACAGTATAGTTGTCATCAAGGTCAAATTAGCCCACTAGAATCTGTGTTTAACACCGGAAATCCTGCACTGTAAGCTTGCCAGCAGTTTTTTAGATTATAATGGTTACTGGCATTCACACATGACTCTGTGTATTGTCTGTCTATATCATTACTATGTCTTTACTGTGTCTTTACTATGATACTAATGGGAATTCTTTGGACACTTATAAATGCACGCATGCCATTGCATCAGATAATACTTTGGCATAGTGTTACTGTAGCTCAGCTGGTAGAGCATTGCGTTG
Organism: Botia almorhae; assembly: GCA_036877575.1. Classification (NCBI taxonomy): domain Eukaryota; kingdom Metazoa; phylum Chordata; class Actinopteri; order Cypriniformes; family Botiidae; genus Botia; species Botia almorhae. The sequence continues at coordinate 8,792 of JAZGTJ010018859.1, read as the reverse complement.
GCAGCGCACATGTTGTGGGTTCGAGACCCAGGGGAGCACACAGACTGACAAAACGTATAACTTCAACGTACTGTAAGTCGCTTTGGATAAAAGCGTCTGCCAAACGCATAACATGTAACTTTATTAATAAAAATACTGATATACTGCGCTGTTGAAAATCAAGACTAAGAATTTGGACACATTCATACAGAGTCTCAGACGAAGCAAACGTGTTCGTAAGTAATGCGGTGTGACTTCACCTGTGGTTTCTATGCTAAAGCATGCGTGTGAACCTTCTTCTTACATCCATTGAAAATGACACCGGCACAAGCAAATTAAGTGTGATCACAGAAACGGTTCAGCAAAGTGAAGCTATTTATACCAGTGCAATGAAATGCAATTTAATAGTGGTGTCAGGGCCCAAATGCATATAAAGGTCACTGTATATATTTGTCATAGGAAGAAACTTTAGCTTGACGCCACTTTTAAATGGATACATACAAAATACCTGATTTTGTTCGTCAATAATGGAATGACTGTGGAGTCTTGTGCACATTCGAATTCCTGTAGCTTCGCCTAATTCCTGTAGCTGATTGTGTTATTCCTGTTCCTGTAGTGTAACTGATAGAGCATACTGGCGCAAAGGTTGTGGGTTCGAATGCATAGCTTAAATTCCCTAAAATAAGTCGCTTCTATCAAATGCATAAACATTGATGTAATTCTCTCTCCTTCTTGTTCTCAGGAAAACATATGAGTAAATGTATTGCTGCACACATCGAATGTGAAGTCTGTCCACCTCACACCTTCACTGATGTGGAAAACCAGATGGAGAAGTGTCGACCCTGCAGGAAGTGCTATGACAGTAATTTCATCTTCAATTATTCTCATATTCTCGCAGCAATGGAACGTTCCTTTAATATGGTCCCTTTACTTTTTTAAAGCATTTGAGGACCTAACGTTTTTTTAAATTAATCATTCAGCTTACATAAAATTAAGCAAGTATGAAAAGCCACAAGGGTAAACAGCTCTTCTGTAGCTCAGTGGTTAGAGCAAGGCTTTAACACCAAGGTCTTGGGTTCGATCCCAGGGATTGCGCATACTCTGAATCAATGTGTAGTATAATGCAATGTAAGTCACTTTAGATAAAAGCGTCTGCCAAATGCAAAAATGTAAATGTAAACAACATCCGAAAGTACCTTGTTTGACTCATTAAAACAAACACTTCTCATTAAGACTTTCAAATCGTGTTTTGTAAGTAATCTCCTTATCAGAAAATAACGTGTTTGTTTTCTCTGACAGTCAGTAATTTGGTGACAGGCGTGGAGTGTGCCACTGATAGAAATACACAGTGTACATGTAAGGAACACCATTACTGCAACATCCCAAATGAAGACGACTGCGATCACTGCGCTCCTGCATCTACATGTGGCCTAGGGGAAGGGGTCACCAAAACATGTAAGCCATATTTCATACTGTACCTTTATTACAGTATAAATATAAACATAAAGGAAACAATAAGAATAAACAGAATGTATTAATTGTGTGTTTCCAACTCTCATCTCCTCATGCGCTAATCTGTCCATGTCTTCAAACTTTGTTCTGAAAGTTGGATTTAAAGACACAGGTTGTTAAGAACGGTTTTAGGGACCGATAAAAATGAACCCACCCAGCTAACAAGGAACATCCTTAGATTGGCTAACAATCTCTGAAAGTTCTCTCAGAATGATCAAAAGCGCTCTTGTGGTGATGTTTGTAGAACGTTTTTAACATTATAAATCATATATCGCAAAAATGGTATTGTTAAGTTGTTAGTGCAACGTTTTTAAAATGTTATAGAATTAAAAAGGTTGAATAATGTTCTTATATCCAAGCAATAACGTTAGGTATTAGTACGTCAAAAAATGATTGTTTCGAATTTTCCTACAGCTTTTAAAATAACCTTTTTATTTTTAACGTTTTTGTTTAGTGATTCGGTTTTTTGCGATGAATTTGGTCATGTAACCAGCCATGTCATGTAATTAAGTTTAAATTTCCACAGACAGCCCTAATACAATAATAAATTAGTTGGGGTTTCACTGTGAGTGTTTGTGGGTATTGATCGGAAGATCTGCCGGTTTGAACCACTTCCATTAAGTGTTCTGAGCGGAACATGCGACAGGTGGCTTTGATGAGTGACTGAAGCTGTGTGTGTTGCAGACACGCACCTGGCAGACACAAAGTGCGCTCCCTGTCCAGAAGGCACCTACAGTGATGTGGTGGACTACACCTCCATCTGCAAAAATCATACTAGGTAGGAGTCACTGTTACACTCAGTAAAACTGTAAACATTTACAACTCACTCACATGATCACGTGATTCAGATACCCAGCTAACAGGGAATGTTGTCAGAACATTGGCCAATGTTCTCTAAAAGTTCTCTTAAAGTTATCAAAGACATCCTTGCGGTAACATTAGTTACATTGACATTATATATCACACACACACACACACATACATATATATATATATAACTTTATTCCTAAATTGTTAATGGAATGTTTTAAAAACATTACAGTTACGTTTTAATAATGTTCATGTTTTTATTGCTTAATGCAAACGTTAGGGAAACATTCCTACCACCTAAATTTGTTAGCTGGGTGTACACTGACAGGACACAACACATTTCTCAGCAGGTGTACAAATGCACCAAATTCCCACCAACACAATGTACACACACATTGTTCACATGACCAAAAGTCATCGACTGACTCAAAGACTTTTAAATTGAACACTTGTGAAACTATCACCAGAATCGCGAGTTTCTGACTCACATGACAGAGTCATGCGCATGCACGTTAACACGCTAACAACTGTCTGACCGTTTACAAAACATTAAATGTGTGATTTTTGTAATAAGGGCTTAATGTACGATGAGCATTTAATTCAATACATTTATGTAAATTAATTGATTTATGAACGATTAATGATATACAGGTATTCGTTCTGCTAACATTTTTAAAACATTCCACTATTAACATAAGAATAATTGTTAGTTATTATGTATGATGTTACAAAACATTTTACGTTACTGCAATAATGTTATTGATAACTTTAAGAGAATCTTTTAGAGAACGTTAGCCAACGTTCTGAGAACATGTCACTGTTAGCTGGGTTGCCTTCACTTTGCGAAATATAATTTCTTTTTCTCGTCTTGTACTTTTCATCTGTTATTTAATCTAAATAACAGACAAAGGAGGTATGCATGCATGGCTTTAACGTTATAGGGTACTGCAGGTTGGTACAGGATTTACATAAGTAATTCGATATTTCTGATGTCAATCTCTTACACGTAATTAGACCACACTCATTTGTGGGTGGGTATTGCTTTTCCTCGCTCTGTGTCTGACGCACATGTAGGTTACAAGCACATATAGAATGTTCTCACCCGACACACACATATAAACAAATTAATAATGTTCTGAGGTAATCAGCCTTCTCTGTTCTGTTTACAGTTGTGAAGCTTTGGGTCGTAATTTAAAGATTCGTGGGACAAACAAAACAGATGCTGTATGTGGAGATTTTACAGCTTGTGGTTGTAAGTGTCCAAATGAACCTTTTTTAGTTCAAATGACAAAAGTCTTCATTCACAGTTTAATTTTAATTGAACGCTTTTGACATGGAAGTGCTACACGGACATTTTGTATATAACGGCAAACTCTGCTAGAAGTAGATTTTTTTTTACAATTGATAAATATAACTATCATTTAAAAAGTTAAAATAACATTAAACAGTTTTGGTTTTCCATCACTTTCAGCTAGTCATTGGATGTTACCTGCTGGTCTGTGGGCGGGGCTTGTGGTTACTGCCCTGATCATATTTCTCATCCTTTTCACCATTTATTGGAGAACCAAACGTAAACAATCACAAAGATCAGGTAAGTGTAACATATTGTCTTATCCAATGAATATAACGAGTCTCAGTCATTTAGCTTATAGCAACATATCTGTAAAGGCAAATGATAGGCGAGCAGCATTTTGCATTGACATACAGTGTGTTAAAGGGTCCGGTTTATGTATGCCGATGCATAAAACTTATTGGTACAAGCACATAAACATACCAACATACTGTAGATGCATATGTATAACCACACATATAGCCATATAGCCACACACACACAAATACATTCATTGCACACTTCCCAGAGTTGTTTTGCGGGTGATATTCTGCTCTGAAATCATTTGTTATTTATAAAAATAGCTCATGTACTGTTTTTAACTTGCATCATCAGTGAGGACAAAAACACACAGTCTCTGCGCACTTTTAGACCTGGTGGTTTCAATAGCTTTCTGCTCAGTGCGCAAGATGCTTAGATAAATATGCTGCTGGTAGACCACATCCTTTCAGTTGTAGATACACACAGACCTGTATCACTGTGGTGTGCTTGCTTAAAAACAATACGGATACAGATATACAGACGCATCTGTTAGTTGCTATACTATACTTTAGTATAGTAAAACACAAAATACTGTAAATAGTGCCGAACAAATTTTTATTGCTTCCAAGAAATTTTTTTTTGCGAATTTATACATTTAGGGTGAAGTAATTATCTACTAAATGATCCAAAATTGAAACGTCAAATTTAAATCTCAATGCTAATATTACATTTTTAACATTTAAAAAGGCGTTTGGGTAGCGTTTTGGTAAAGTACAGCAGTTTGACACCCGGTGACAAGACAACGCAAAAGTCACAAAAACTGCAGTGAGAGCTTTTCAGAAATCAGATAAAGTTCTTTATCTGAAGAAAGAACAACTTCATTTTTCTGCCTTCTGATTGGCTCATGGGCTCATGACTAATTACTGTATTTGTATTCTTAGTGGTTATTTCAGAGTGTGAAAGCTCTTTGCCAGCACTTCCTCCAGACATCCTAAAATACCCTGCAGATTTAGGTGTGGAGAAACAAGAAGAGTGGATCAGATGCACACATGCAGGTAAAACTCACTCTTTCTGTTAATAACGCACATGTACACAATATACACACAAAATGAATTTTCGTCATTTGCTCAAACACGCACATCACTGAAACATTTATGTAGGCAGTTCTCCTGAGTAACCTTTAGCCAGTGACATTATGCAAGACAGACCTGATGTGTTTAGAAAAGCAGAGGTCAGATACAGTGTTTCTGTTTCCATGGACTCAAATCTGAATTTAATGATAACTGTACAAATGCAATTTGGAATGTGAAATGCTGTTTTAATTTAATAATGGACAATAATAATCCTGTTTGATATTATTGGTCATTTAGAAAAGCATCCTGGCATTGTTACAACATCATGCATCACTAATAATATTACGGCTGTGCCCAGGAATTGAAAATATGTGAGATCAAGTATTTTACCATAATTACACCTACAAATACAACACATTATAAACTCTACCTCAGGGGACTTCATACAGGGTAGACAATTGTTCATGGACCCCCAGGAACACATTTCATATTAAGTCGTGTTAATACCCCCCAGTCATGGATTGCAGACCACCAGAGGTCATTTTGAGAACCCCTGCTCTACATAAACCTAGTTCATGTGTATAAGCACATTATTTATTACTTATATTATTTATTACTCAGTTATTACTGAGTGTGAGGTTTAAATCCACATTTTAGAATACATATTTGTGTATAGGTTTAAAGGTACAGTAACCTCATAGCCTGTTACAGTCATGGCTGTGACCTGGAAGCCTGACAGATAACATTCAAGCAGCATTCTAGAATCTTCCCAGATATTCTCACAAGAAGCAGAAAATACAGTCAGGAGTTTCGAAATGAACCGTCACACAATCTCTGATATTTCAATGACGGCTTTGCGTCACTGTATAGATGATCAAAGTTTTCCTTTGACCTCATATGATCTTATCGTCTCACAGACAGGAGGGTAAAAACCACATGTGTCGTCTTTCGCATCATGCCTAGCAAGAGACTAGCAGTGCTTCTCTATTTTGACCGGAACGCAACTCCTACATATTCCTCCCGCACATTATTTAGTGCAGGCGATAGTTTTGATGCCTCAGCTGAAACAGGCCCGATTCACATACTGTTGTAAAGTCAGTCATATTAAACAACAGATTCACAGTCTGTGGTTTGTAAAGCATATTTAGCAGTTTCTTCAGACATAAGTATAAACTCATTAGTAAACTCTTCTAGAAACTGATAATACCAGCCTGAGAAAAGATTTAATTTGCAGAGTTTGTTTAATGAAACAGAAATGCTAAACTATATTGTCTCTTTAATGGCAACAGCTCTTTGTCCACTTTTAAGACAGTCAAGTTGTAACAAGAGTTCTGAATATGGGAATATATATTCAATGTTTAAAGCTTATATAGGATGTTTCGAAGTAGTAACAAGCGATCGGTCATGAGATGTCGAGCCATCACTGTCCACTGATCAGTTTGTGATTTTCTTCCTCAGAAAATTTCACAGACATGGACTGTAACAGGAAGTGTGATTTCAAGGTCACGCCAGCGACAGAAGGATCAGAGAAATACGAACCCGCAGCTCTAAAACAACATTCAGACAGCTTCACATTTTACTCCATCTGTCAATCAGAGCCACAGGAAACAGAATGGCATGAATAATTAAGACACACAAACTATTATTTTCTATTCAGTTGTCTAAATGTGTTTTTCTGTGTTCTAAGCTTTACTCAGTTCGTTTTGGTAACATATATTTGTGAAATAGCTAGAATTTTATTCATTTTGTGGCACAAATATTTCTACCACACACACACACAATATATGAATTTCAACCTGTACCTATTTATTACAGTATGGTATGTTCTTTAGTATTATGTAGCAATAAAAAATATATGGGATCTCATGAACTAAACATGTCTTACTATCTAGAAATTTTGCAAACATAAACACGCAATATTTTGCGTAAAAACACTCATCTCTGATTTTACACACCATTTATTATCTTATGCCGTTTTGTTGCTTCATTTGACCTATTAACGTCATCTCTCGTAAACTGATTATATGATCATATCAGTGTCATATCACGGTCTTACCAGCAGATGTCGTACTTCACCACCAGAGCCTTTAACTACCCTCAGTTTCCAGGCTGATCGTCTGATAATATTCACTATTGTATTTTGTCTGCCAGAGACTAATGCTTGATTACAAAGAAAATGTAGACTTCAGAAATCGGATATCAGAGGCAATGAGCAGTCTTAGTTTTCACCAACTGTTAAAATAGCGCAAGTTAGTTTGTCTAAGTGGTTTCTTACCGCCCCCTGGCGGCTAACTGAGGGCTTTGCAGAAGGGAAAGCATTAAAGTTCCGCCGTATTATTTGGGGATGATCGATATACTAAACTGTGACATCTGAAGAAAACCAACAACAGGATTATGAAGTTCATATTAAAATTACCTTTAGTCACGAACAGATTCTGTTATGTTGCTTACATAAATACAATAATTAGCAGCCAATTAAAAATCATTACACCACTACAACTGTACAAATATGCAGCTGCAGTGGATCATTATCAACTCAATAACATGACGTTATATTTGAGAGCATATGTATTTCAGCACAGTTTATTACAAATGCAGGGTGTTAATCACAGGTCAGTTGAACAGATTTAACAAAGCCATCATGTCTAGCATGTTCCAATACAGTATCAGGACATTATACATTCATTTCAGTAATTCAAATTCTGTGCCTGACCTGTGCATACTGTAAACATATTAGTTTAATACGTTTTAGGATTTCGTGCATCCAGACTGAAACTGGTTCACTATTACATTATGATCCATAATGTTCACTAAGGGAAACATGACTCTATTGTATCTCATTTTTTGTTTAGCTTTCAAATGTGAGGGACTTTGTTTCAAAAGCTGAAACAATTAAGAGGGTAACAGTCATCGTTGGCAGTGTCTGTTTAAATGGTATTTGCTGGTGATGTGGGGGGGAGCAGATCTCCGGGGGCGGCATGGCCTCTTTCTGAACCCTGAGCTCAATAGACACTCTGCGCTCAAACGCTCTCTCTCCTCCTATTGCTACAGAATCACTCACTCAGCCTTCTTAAAGACTTGCTTGGCAGTGACACCCTGAGCCCTCAGTTCCTGCAGAGAGAGAGTGAGAAAAAGAAAAAGAACAACAGAGTGAGAAAAAGAAAAACTGTCAGACACTCAGCGATTGGTAGTTGTCCTTTTTCTGGACGAAAACCAAAAGCAACCGAGAGAATAAACATGACAGTGCGCTGGAACAAGATCTAACAAAAAAACAGAAAGTGATACACCCTGAAAAGACGGAGTGTCTAAACCAGCCCACAAAAGCCCCTCTGTTTTTAATCCCCTCCTCCTCTTCATCTTTTCTTTCCTACATTTGTGTTTTGTACAATAAACAAACGCCCTGTCGCTTTTCTGTCAGGTCTGTTTGGTTCTCGCACTCCCCAAAACTTCCCAAATAAGTTACAATTAAATAAACATAACTGTATATTGGGATGTAATACTGAAACATGATATCGATACATTTTTTTTTAGGGTTTTAACAAGTTCAGGTTTTACATTTGAGCTACCTTTCATAAGATTTTAACACACGTAAAGCAGTTTGCTGGGCCTTCATTTCTTACCAAATGGAGCAAGTTTCCCTCTAACCAGTGTGTCCACCCCCGACCCTCCTTCTCTCCTCGCTGCACGCACACCAGTTTATCACTCTCCCAGTCTACTGTGGTCTGAAACATGTGGAGAACATTATTCATTAGCACCACACAAACGCTCACGCAGCGTTGCGTTTACGTGTTTTTGAAGAAACACACGTGTACACACACATAAAATGA
>JAZGTJ010018858.1:0-11202 GCA_036877575.1 Botia almorhae | reverse complement strand
TCTAAACCTCTAGGCTGCTGGTTCCTTCTCTGTCAAACAGGTTTCGGCTCAGGAAAATGTGAGTGTTTATTCAGCTCAGATGCCTCAGAGGTTCTCCAGAATTCTGGCATGTTTCACACTTTGAGGGTCTTGGAAGGGTCATTAAATGACTCAAGGAGCATCTTGACAGTCACAGAGTCAACAGCTGCTCGTCTGCAGTTTGTTTTCGACCGTCTGATGTATGCATCTGTGATTTCTGTACTTATACTATAATGAATTTGGTTTAATGTGCACAGATGAATTAGGCCCAAAAGACCAGGAACATGCATAAAATAAATGTCCTCCATTTTATATGATGTAGACCTTGAGCACACAGCAAACTTTCAGGAGTGGTTTTGTCTTTTGAAATCAAGCTCTCCTCCTGTGCTGTGTATTCTGAGGTCACACTTTTGTACATTTAGTCCAGCTTCTAAAGCAGCTGAGATGCCTACAAGCTTTTGTTTATTTGCCAACATACAACAGCCTCCTGTTTCTAAACATCTGTACAATTGTACACCTGTGCAAACAAACACTGCAGATCTTCTTCTGCTGTGGTCTCATGACTTCTGTCAGTCCCTCAAAGAAATGCTGTTGTAACCTCTCATCTCCAAGTATAACAGTTCCCTCAAGACCAAACTGAATCTTGTGCTTCTCTTTTTACTGAGATGGTGGTCTCACTTGCAGATAAACTGACATGAAATAAATATAGACGCTTTCAGTGTGCAGTCTTTCTGAAAGGCTCTGGACTTTTAAGATCACATTACGCAGCGTGAAACAGAGCCGGGCTCCTCACACAGTTCACACATAACAGTGGATTCATTATGGTGATTGTAGCACCAGGGGAGATAATGAAGAACATGACACGGGTTTATCATAAGACAAGATGATAAAAGCAGGTGCGTAATTAGATCCTGGATAAATCTGGACCTCCTCAGCCAACAGTTTTAGATTGTAAGAACGTTTCCTAACATTTCCATTATGTAACAAAATATATGTATATGTGTGTATATATTATATGTTTATATATATATATAAATATATATGTATTTGTAAATATTGTTTTTGTAAAAATATATTTATATGTTACAATGTAAATGTTTTACTAGTTACTACTGTCCGATTTTGTTTTAAATACTATAAAAAATTGAGGTCGTAAATGTGTGTAAATGTCCTTTTTTAAATTAGCCACATGACATTTACTGGCCAGATGATTGGCTTGAAAAGTTCTGCGATTCCAAGATTACAGATGGCAGGTTTTCTTTCGCCTGTTTTCTGAGCAACTGCTTGTGAGATAAGTAGAATAATATTAAATAGCCTTCTTCAGGTATTGTAGACCTCATGCTGTTATTAAACAGACCCCGAAACAATACAATGTATGTATAATGTGACATCATTACTGCTAAAGGATCTCGAAATGTAATTTCATAATTGTGTAATTCACCAGCTGTTGAATTATGCGGCTGTGTAAAGAAAAGTGCTTTCCTGACCCTAAGATACAATACAAAGCGATGTGCTTTCATTGCCAACATTATGCAGATGTTCAGGTGCTTCAGTGAAATAGACACGCGGTGCTCGAGAGGTCTGTTTAGATGAGCATGTTCCATTCAATTGACCAATCATTTCATTCGTTCATTTCCCAGCCTGCTGCTTTGATTGGACTTATGGGAAGTGAGCAGGTGAGCCATTAGTGAGGCAAGTCACAATCATAAGTGCCTGACTGCATCAGTTCTGTGTTAGAGGAAGAGAGTAATCCTGAGATCCCTTCTGTCAGCTCTTACCAGCTGAGACCGGCTGCGTCAAATATTTATACAGAGGAAGTGGACTGGGTCACAAACACTAAAGTGAGAATTAATTCTGGAGGGCTGAAAATGTAGATCTTGTTGAGGGCAGCTGGCACACATCAGCATGTGTCCACTGAGCTGCCGGCATGTTCTCAAATCAGAGGTTCCATCAGGTCTTCTTTAAATTGAAATAACCCCATTGGTGGGGAGAGAACGAGAACAGGCCAAAGGACATGTGATTTAAATTTCCCTACTTTGTAACAATTTGCGGTTTGTATGTGATAAATTTACAGTGTTAGTTGCACTGGGATTGTGCAGACACCACGGCTTGAGTCCAGAAGTGAGCTGTCCATGTCAGCAGTATTTTAAGACATGGTAGATAAACTCTTGAGACAGTGTAGCACAGTTTTACACAGAGCCATAGACTGCAGAACAAACAAAATTATGTTGGCTTCCTTTGCTTTTTTTAAACATAATTTACTATTAATATGCGATTAATTTACAGCGACCATGTTTTCTTACAGGGGATTTGTGAGAACGTTACATTTGTAGGAGCAGCTGTTTGACGGTTCTGAGGTTCTGAGGTTCTTGAATGTTTCACTGACAGCTATTGATAGAAGTATTGCAGAGCTCAGTGTTTCTGTAGTTGTTGCACATCAGTTGAAATAATTCCTGTAATTTAGTGTAATAAAGCACAGAACCATCAAAAGCAAGACTCGTGGGTTCTATTTCCAGGCAGCACACACATACAATATATACAATACATATACAGCACACATGATACAGTATATACCATAAAGGTTGTGTTGAATATTACTGCCTGTTGCTGCTGCTTTAAAGAGCATAACGTGTAATATGACATGAAAGGTCCTTCCACAAGCCTCAATGGCACTAAAGTGATGTACGCTGTACATTAATGTATCTGGCTGGTGAAACAATGAGCGCATTATACAGCGCGCCCCTGGAACGCGTCAAGCGTGCTGGCTGTTGAGTCTAGTTTTGCATGTTCGGTGTGGGACAATCGACGCCTGCGATACTTCACTTAGGAATGGAAAAATACAGTTAAAGTACACTGTAACATTTATATTCAACTCATTAACTGCACATCAATGAACTGCATGTTGCAGGGAAGGAGAAGTATTCTGTGAAATGTGGCTATGAATAGCAGTTCATTTATCTCACTGTCTATTGTTCCTGAAAGTCTAAATGCAACATCATAACTGATAAATGGTTCAGCTGAAAGGTGTGTTCAATTCCCCTTTGTGTTTTTAGCTTGAAAAAACAAACCATGCAGAATGTGAGCCGCCCATTTCTCTCCCACACACAAGCCTGCAGCAGTTATTCTGGATACCTTTGGCATTCAGGAGCTGTGCTGCACTCCTGCGGCGCTCATGCTCAGAAACTGTGTTTACACCTCTGCAGTGCTTCTGTTTCTCCATCTATCAGCATTTAACTTTTCCTTTAATAAAGATTAAACACAACTAAACATCAATCTGTTTAATCTGCCTTCACACAAATGAGTTCATAATAATTAGAAAAGCAGATGGCTTGACACTTTTATTGCTTTTACCACACGTTACAATAAACTAGAGTGTGTTATGTTAGATGGTCTTTATGATTTGTGTTTGAGATTCATCAGTTTGATTCTTTCCAGCTGTGGTATTAGATTGTTGTTGGATTTGAGAAGTAGAGTGTGACAGAAGAAAATCCAGATTATGGTCTTTTTAGACACATGTATTTTAAAGCACGGATGGTGTACTGTATGCTTCTGCATACGTGTCAGTATGAGTTTTAAAAAAATTACTTTTGATTGCTAAGTTCCAGATGAAGAGCTATACTACCCACAATCCTGAAGAGAGCTCCACCAACCAGTTGCTGTTACCATGGAAACAGGATTGCGCTAACAAAGCTTAGCTCTGAGCACCCATTCCCATGAAGCATTGCAAACGATGCAGTTAATTTATTTAAACGTTAAAACAACATATAATTGTTTATATGTAAATATCTTGCTTTTAAAATTTAATATATGCCTCTGTATATGTTTATATGCCTCTGTAATTATGTATTTTCAGTCAACAGTTTCAAATTGTTAACAGCAGCATTGATTTTGAAATCTACAGTGAGTTCAGTGACTTTGTCATTTACAGTGTAAGTCATTTATTTTGTGTACATCACCTTGTTTGTCTTTTTTCAAAAGATTGATTTCAACTTTTCGTACTGTTGTAATTGTGTCAGAGTTGGTTGTTTTGCTTTAAGAACTCTTTACTAAAGAATTGTTTTGAAGTCTCAATGGAGGAAATGAATGAGAAAATACTTCTGGAATGAAGCTGCTGTTACACTGGCCGGTCACTGCTGTGCTCTGTTCTCACTGAGAGACAATAAAATGTCAGTCCAGGCTGTAATTATGTTCTCTGCTTTGCTCTATTGCTTCTCCTTTAATTTTTTTAATGAGACACAATCGATAAGCAAACATTTCTTCAGGCTGTCTAAAGCTAATCTTTTCTGTTTCTGTGGCAGGTTGTGTTTTGAATGCATTATGAGAGTCTACAGGGAGGCGTTTGAGCTCTTACCTCAGGTTATAAAGATCAGACTATCCTGGAGCAAGACATTTTACTTCAACATATTAGCATCTCATGAACTGTCACTTAACAACAGGATTTGTCTTTCAGCGCTCAAGGTGTTTCTGTTTGTCTTTATTTGTGTGTCCATATTTGTCATGCCGGTGATAACTGGCAAGACTTACACTTCTAAGTTCTGAGAGAACTTTTAGAGAATATTAGCCAACATTTTGAGAATGTTCCTTGTTAGCTGGGTGTGTGCAGACATTTGGTTCTTCCCGGCACACTGGCTGACAGCAACAGTGTTTGTGTTTAACAGCTGTACTGACGTCTGCTGTTTGAAGGCGGGTGTCAGACTCTGTTAACAGCTCAGGCATCTTTCCTCACACAGAGCCGAATTCATGTGAACACTGATAGGCTACAGACATGATTCATGTGGGTGCATGAAATTGTGTCTCCACACATGTCCCCATCCACTTAAAAATCGCTGCGTGTCTCGTTTTGTGTTCCATGCTAGAAAGTCATGCAGGTTTGAAACAACATGAGGGAGTAAATGACATAAATATTTACACAGCCCTTCTGCCACCCACATCACCTCAGTCACCAGTCTTTATAAAGCACAAAAACACTGTTCAATCAAGATTATTCTTAAACAAACAGGCACTTCTCAGGATCTTAAATAACACATGCTGTCGCTTCTGTCAAACGACGATATAAGTTCAAACCCTGAGCAGTTTTCTGAAAGGTAGTGGTGAGAAAACAGAGCGGTCTTAGAAACCCATCCTCATTGAGCTCAATGATCTATCAGTCTGTTTTCATCATAAGTGGATTAAACATTCTGTTCCAAGTCATTAACGCTGTTATTCAAAAGTAATCAAATCTATAGCCAGATTACTGTAATGCCTCTGAATTTACTGACATGAAATAAACCCCCTGTCAGATCCACTCAGAGCCAGAAGCTAACAAATCAGCGCTGTCTGTCATATTAATTATGCTGATGGATAATAATGCACTTTGAGGGTGGTGGGTGCATCGTTTAAGACGGAGATCGCCCTCCAATTACTCTGAAGATGATATTGCTGCCTCACGAGTGGATGACACAGCTGAAATGACCTCTGTCACAGGTAATTACTGGCCGGACACGTTTACAGACGCTTGTATGCCATTTGTTACAGGATAAGCCAAGAGAGAAGTCTTGTATTGTGCTTTCATGCTTTATGTCTGTGGCTATTCTGCGACAAAAAGTATCCAGTGAACAGCAATGAAATTCAGCTTTTCTGATAGGAACCAATTAGAAAGCAGAAACAGGGCTGTCACAATCTCAAGGGGAGTCATGTTTTGGTACAACCGTAGGAACAGTCAATGGGTATTTTACCTTCTATTTGATAGAATTCTTCTTTTTCTAATTCATGCATTGAAACATGTGTTACTGAAGTCTTTATATGACCAAACCTACATTCTTCAATTCTCTGCTCTTTCTCATGTGTCAGAATTTGGAATGATAGAGGCCACATCACCATGCTCTGTTTGCTCTTGCTGTGAAGATGAAAAAAACTAATTCCAGGGCCAAATAATGATAACATGCTGTTATAGTTCATTTGATAGACTTTCATAAGAGTTAAACTCATTTGTTTGGTCAATTCAAGCTGGACTGAAGCCTTTGTGCTAACTGGACATTTTCTGTATCTGTTAAAGTTATTGGGAGACGAGGAGAAAATCAAGACCATATTTATTGTTTAACTTAAACCAGAGTTTATGAAACCAGCGTTCATGATAGTTATAGCTCTAAAATCTGATTGGCTGTTGGGGAACAGCTGATATAATCAAACCTGTGACTGCAGTTGAATTCTGAATTAATGTATTAAGTTACAGTCACTGATTATTACAGTATTGTATAGCAACCGTAAGCAGCCTGCAGCTGAGCAGTGATTATTATTATCAATAAACAACTAGCAAAACACTGAACATGCATTTGGAATTACACATCAGACAGTACAGGTACAGGTACAGGATGAGATGGATTTCTGGTGTTGGATATATTAGAGCTATCATCTAACCTGCCTTTGACAGACAGAGCTGTACTGCCTGAACCCACATGAATAGATGTTTATCTCTGTGTGAAAACGCTAACTGCAGCTGAACACAATCCTGATAAGAGAATCTCCTGGGCCTGACTATAAAGATAAACTCCCTGCAGAAAAACAGCACAGGATGACACTACAAATTGTGTTAAATCATGTTTAATGAAAAGGTACCACCGCAAGGCAGTCAAGTTCGATGATATAATTACAGTAAAGTGAAGCATCAAACACAATACACACACACCATGAGTTAAACACCTCGGGCGATGAGAGGCCAGAAACAAACAATGATTTATCATCATTTCTATTATTACACCTCTTTCTTTTGCATTTGCTCAGTGAAATCAACGTGATATTAAAACTGAATCTGTCACGATGTGAAGATTCATTGGCACAAATGTTTGCATTCATAAACTAAGTATAATGTAATAACTTGCTCTCCAGTGAAAGTTGTCTGACAACAGTATTTTTTAATGTTTATGGTGAAAAATGTTGACTTTTATTTTCATTGTGTGGACAACAGCACTGCAGGCACAGCCTAACATCCCTTAATGTGTTTCACAAAGTATTTGATAAAAATACTGTTCCTTTCAGAATTTTATTGCCATGTTCTGCAGATATTTTACAGAAACAATTTCAAATGATTTTAAAATCATGCCCAGCATTGGTGTTCAGTTCAGATCCCAGCTGCACTCTGCTGCTACATTCACTGACTGTTCCATTTACACAAACACAAGGTCACAGGGTTACAACAGTCTCCTGCTTCTCAAACACAGTGTTGTTAAACGTAAATGACAGGCTGACGGTAGATGTCTGTCTGTCAGCATTCGGTTTAATGGAGTGTAGAACATTTCAACAGGTCAACCAAAGAGCTGCTGTCTGTACTAAATACTGTTCTGTGTCTCTCAGTCTGCTGCTGAGATGATATACTTTTACTGAAGGCCAAGAGCACACAGATCAGTTCCTGTGTTGGAACCCAAGAGAACCTTTGGGATGAAAAAACAACACAGGCAGCTCACTAAGTCATGGAATACAACCCATGTATTGATTTAGCTGACTGTCTCACATTTTGACTAACTAACTAACAGCTGTTTAGTTTCATTAGTTTCTCTTTCGTCCTGTCTCTTCTGGTTTTGATTTCACATTCAGACATATGAAACTCAGAGCTGTGATAACCTTCTAAACAACACTGTGTCTCATGAAATCAGGGCAGGATGTTGAACCCGTGTCAGCTAAAACCTGTTAGTCCCACTTAATGGAACACAAAGCAGATAAAACCGGGAAATCATTTATTCATATCCTCCCCGGACAAGATGACAAGTCAGACCTCTTTTTTATTTGATTTGACATTGTGATTTCACATTCAAGAATAAGCTGCATGTTTCTATTTTGAATATCCATCTCATCTCTGTGTTTTCGGTACCGTGAAAGTGGTTCTGTAAACATCTTGTGGATAATTGTTCTCGGGTCACAGACTTCTGCTGTTGTGTGTGTGTTGAACTCTGAGTCACTGCAGGATTGCTGTAATATATAACATCTGATACGGTTGTGGAATGAATGTATAAAAACTATAATATATAAACTATATTAAAATAATAATCAGCGTATATTATTGTGTAGAATTAGATATTATTTTAATTCTGTATTTTAGGCACATTAGATGCTTCACCAGCACACAGAAACTATTTTAAAATCTCAATATAGATGTATATAAATAGAAATCATTACCTGTAGAAATCAAGAGGTTTGAACAGAGTTCTACAACCATCTCGCCATCATCTTAAACAGCTGAAATCCAACAGAACTTTCTCCAGGATTGTCAGACTCTCAGTTAAAGACTAGTGGTGAACTGGTTAAAGATATCACAGCATTAGCACCATACAGCCAAGCTTACATTTTAAACAGTTACACTAAATTAGCTGTGAACTACTGTATGAATGTAGAATTTCTCCACCACACACATGGAACAGAAATGCTGTGTGTAGCTCTCTCTCTCGTTCTCTCTCTACACAGCCTCAAACCTGTCATCTGTTTTTCAAAATGTCACTTAAGAATTCATTTTATTTATTTAAAATTGCGCTAGCTCTAATTTTGAATGAAAAGCATGACGTAGCTTTTAGAACCAGTAGATGGCAGTGTTGTCCTACAGACATAAAATTCATTACTATGAATGAAGAAAAAAGTCAAATTTCATGTTTTTCCTTGTTTGAGATTGTTATGTTTATATAATGAAAACATGCTACATTTATTATAAAATACTGTAAAATCAAAAAGTCTGGGACCACCTGTAAAGATGCCTTTATTTTAAATCCTCTTTATTTAAAAAAGTAATTTGTGCATATCCTGTGTCACATGAAGACTGGAACTAGTCGTAGCTTTAAATCAAACTGTTTCCCCAATGTGTAAGTGTAAAAGGTGTGACAACTAGCCCCGGTCACCTTATCATGTAACCTTTCCTACATTGATGCTGAACACATGTGCTCTATATGTAGCTGTTGAATGTTTATGAATGTTGCTTCTGTCAAACCATTTGCAGATGTAGATATTCTTATAATCTTAAATTGATCATGAGTCATGCAGCCTTTCTCATATGAAATATAAAACACAAATGAGATCTCAGCTGCTTCTCCAGACAACAATAAGATTATGTGGAGAGCAAATGGAAAGTTTTGCTTGTGTCTCTTGTGTCTTGTGTCTCAGATATTTCTCATGACAAAAGAAATCTCACATCATGATCAAACTAGAGTTTCAGGAGAGATCACAAACTTTCCCACTGCAATTTGTTGAACAATATTTTTTTTTAATATTAGAACTATTTTAAAATATTTATAATGAATTTTCTCCCTTATTATGTCAGCTACACAATCACCATTATTTACCTACATACTCCTAATAGTCTATTTTCCATAATCAGTTTTAAAAGAAACATCAGTGAATATAAACTGATACACAGCTGAGAACGCCATCATATCTTCTGAGCTATAAATGAGCAACCTCTGAGAAATCAAAGGTTTCAAATTAATCATCACTCGATCAGATGAGCCAGATACTGTGGTTAAAGTCAATAATCACATGCATGTGTGCACTAATGTAAGTTACTGCTTCAGTAATGAATGAAAACAATGATATTGTACAGGCTAAACTAACTGTATTTGTAGTTAACTGAAGCCTGTGGAAAATATGAGCTTTTCTAATGGCCTGTAACTACAGTTTCTGTTCATGGGCATTAATACAACATCCACTCAGGAGAATTTATCATGCACCATTATTATGAGTGAGAGGAAATGAAGCAGGTCAGTGATGTAAGAGGGAGAAAGCCACACTTCTGTGATATTCTGTGGTAACTGACTTCATACTGTAATACTGTAAAGAGATCCTTTAAATACATTTTCACACTTATTCATAAGATATGTGTCATTTTGGTTTGATATGAAGTTCTTATAACCAAGCAATAACTTTAATACAATGCCTGAAAACAGATATTTTGAAAGTTCCTAGAGCATTTACAATAACATTTTTAACCGTTCTAACCATCTAGAATTGTTAGCTGGGACACGAATATTACACTGTAGGAAGGCGGGTGTTTGTTGCATATATGGGATGATTGATCCATTGATCCAATGAGTGATACATGTGCTTATGAAATCAGAGACCCGCATCTCCAGATTACTGACAAGATCAGTAATAGTTTTTGGAACACAAGCCAGAACTAACACTTCTGTTCTGTTCTGTTTATCAAAAAAATTAGTCACCTACCTGACCTTTCAGAAATGTTAAAGCAGCAGTAAACAGCAGTCTTTCTGAGCTGAGCACCTGTGATCAGATCACCCAGATGGATGACAATAGCAGCTGTAAACAGTGTTATAGAGCTGTACTGCTTAAGAGCTACGCTGCTTTTGTTCTTTATTTAGAAATCAATTTCTCTGGCCCTGGCCTTCCTCTTTTCTAGCACACTGCTGTCAGAGCACACACTTCTGCCTTTGTTACAGTAGTAGTGAGTTCTTACACTGTGTGCTTCCTCTGTCTTCCAGCCTGTCAGCCCAGGAGGGATGGAGAGACGACAGAGGACGGCCAGCACAAGTTCATCTGAGGATGGAAGCAGTGATGGTGAGGATGGCACGAGGATCACAGGTGAGAAACTTCTTTAAAGAGCAAGCCACTGCTTTTAGATAATCTGTGTTGTTTAAAGATTCGGTGAAAGGAAGAGTAACATCATTTTGTGGAGCTTGTCTGCTGGGGTCATGAACTTTTGCTCTGTGGAACCCTTTTCAAGTTTGTCTTGTTGCTTTAGCTAATGCTTTATTAATTTATAATCCAGACTTTTCAAAGAAGTGTTAGATCAACAATGATTTCCAAACAAACGTTCAGCCTAACAGCATCAATCCTGCTGTTTGTGCAAAAACATTAGCTCTTCATCTTTAGCTCTTTATCCTTAGCTCTTCGTCCTTAGCTCTTCATCATTGGGATGTTTATAAGAATGGCTCACCTGCAGATGATTTTTATAAATCTCCATAAATTGAAATCTGATGGTCTCATCTCTTCTGAATATTGTGTCTTAAAATAATCGTAGTTTTTTTAAACTCCTGTGAAAGAAACTGGGTAAATTCTGAAGAGCAGAAATTGTTGCTTCAGCACTTAATCGTCACATAAAGCTCCTTGTTTCCTCACAGCTGAGAGCACTTCTAACAGTTGCTAAGTCAGCACATGGATGAACAATGTGACAGCGATGCTCCACTGTAGAGACGCACCTGCCACAGGTCAACA
>JAZGTJ010018857.1:0-11206 GCA_036877575.1 Botia almorhae | reverse complement strand
TTACATTTTTGTGTGTTTTCAAAAGTATCAGTTTGATATCTAAATACACTATATTGCCAAAAGTATTCGCTCACCCATCCAAATAATTGAATTCAGATGTTACAATCACTTCCATGGCCACAGGTGTATAAAATGAAGCACCTAGGCATGCAGACTGCTTCTACAAACATTTGTGTAAGAATGGGCCGCTCTCAGGAGCTCAGTGAATTCCAGCGTGGTACTGTGATAGGATATCACCCGTGCAACAAGTCCAGTCGTAAAATTTCCTTGCTACCAAATATTCCACAGTTAGCTGTCAGTGGTATTATAACAAAGTGGGAGAGATTATAAATGACAGCAACTCAGAGTTGCCAAAATGTAAATGCAAAGCATCAGATGCAGTGGTGTAAAGCATGCCGCCACTGGACTCTAGAGCAGTGGAGATACGTTCTCTGGAGTGACGAATCACGCTTCTCCATCTAGCAGTCTGATAGACTAATCTGGGTTTGGCGGTTGCCAGGGGAACGGTACTTGTCTGACTGCATTGTGCTATCTGTGAAGTTTGGTGGAGGAATTATGGGGTGAGGTTGTTTTTCAGGAGCTGGGCTTGGCCCCTTAGTTCCAGTAAAAGGAACTCTGAATGCTTCAGCATACCAAAAGATTTTGGACAATTCCATTCTCCCAACTTTGTGGGTATAGTTTGGGGATGGCCCCTTCCTGTTCCAACATAACTGTACAAAGCAAAGTCCATAAAGACATGGATGAGCGAGTTTGGTGTGGAAGAACTTGACTGGCCTGCACAGAGTCCTGACCTCAACCTGACAGAACACCTTTGGGATGAATTAGAGCGAAGACTGTGAGCCAGGCCTACTTGTCCAACATTAGTGTCTAACCTCACAAATGCACTTCTGAAAGAATGGTCAAAAATTCCTATAAACACTCCTAAACCTTGTGGAAGAGTTGAAGCTGTTATAGCTGCAAAGGGTGGGCTGGCGTCATATTAAACCCTATGGATTAATAATGGGATGTCACTTAAATTCTTGCGTCTAAAGGCAGATGAGCAAATTCTTTTGGCAATATAGTGTATGTTTAGCGGTAGTTCACTAAGTATCACTATTATTATCATTATTATTATTGTTTGTTTTCGGGGTTAGCTTTAAAGCCTGGGCTAGTAAGCAACTAAAACTAACATTGTTTACAGTGTTTGGTACACAATTAAATCCAAATTAATTTATTTGTGATCTGATTTTTTTTGAATAACCTGTTTAGTGTCTAAATAATAACAATAATAATAGCCTAATTCTTACTGTCTTTCACACTTCTGTTCTCCTTCTCTCTCTGCTTTCTACAGGTGAAACCAGATATTTACATACACTTCAGAAAAAAACACAAAAACTTTTTTCTTTACTGTCAAACATTAAATCAGAGTAAACTTTTTCTGTTTTAGATCAATAAATATTAACATATTTTTTGCATTTGGTAAATGCCAGAATTGAGCAGGGAGAATTTTTATGCATTTTTTTATCACTTTCATCA
This sequence comes from Botia almorhae, assembly GCA_036877575.1. Classification (NCBI taxonomy): domain Eukaryota; kingdom Metazoa; phylum Chordata; class Actinopteri; order Cypriniformes; family Botiidae; genus Botia; species Botia almorhae. Next base: position 9,691 of record JAZGTJ010018857.1, on the reverse strand, counting down.
AAATCAGAAGTATACATGCACTAAGGGTGTACTCACACTAGGCAATTCGAACCGTGCCCGAGTGCGTTTGACCACCAAAGCGCGGTTCGTTTGACTAGTGTGAGTGCTCCGAACCGTGCCTGGGCGCGGCTCGTTTAGCCGTCCCTGGCCCGCTTGGAAGAGGTGGGCCAGAGCACGGTTCAGTTGGACTCGGGCGCAGTTCGCATGTAGTGTGAGCTCTAACCGTGCTAGAGCACGGAACAGGGCACTTGACGTCATGTTTTGCGACGATTCGGTGAAACCTTTCGTGCCACAAAGGTCACGCGCCCTGTTCCGTACGAACCGCGCTTTGGTGGTCAAACGCACTCGGGCACGGTTCGAATTGCCTAGTGTGAGTACACCCTAAGTTAATTGTGTCTTTAAACAAAAAGAAAACTCCAGATGATTCCATTCTAAGCTTAAGAAGCTTCTCATAGGTTAATTGATTTCATTTGAGTTAATTGGTGGCACACCTGTGGATGTATATGAAGGCACACCTCAAATACAGAGCCTCTTTCTTTGACATCATGGGAGAGAAAAGAATTGTGGACCTCCACAAGTGTGGCCCATCTCTTGGTGCAATTTCCAGATGCCTGAAGGTCCCACATTCATCCGTTCAGACAATAGTAAGTAACAAGTATAAAAAATAACAAGTATAAAAAACATGGGAATGTACAATCAACCCCAGGACAACAGCAAAAGACCTTGTGAAGATGCTGGCTGAAACTGGTAAGACAGTGTCATTATCCACAGTAAAACGAGTCCTGTACCACCATGAGCTGAAAGGTTACTCTGGAAGGAGAAAGCCATTACTTCAAAACCATAAAAAAGCCAGACTACAGTTTGCAACTGCACATGGGGACAAAACTCTTCTGGAGACATGTCCTGTGGTCTAACAAAACAAAAATTGAACTGTTCGGCCATAATGATAAACGGTATATTTGGAGGAAAAAGGGTAAAGCTTTGAAGCCTCAGAACACCATCCCAACTCTGAAGTATGGGGGTGGTAGTATAATTTTGTGGGGCTGCTTTGCTGCAGAAGGGACCGGTGCACTTCACAAAATAGATGGCATCATGAGAAAAGAAAATTATGTGGATATATTGAAGCAACATCTGAAGACATCAGCCAGGAAGTTAAAGCTTGGGCGCAAAAGGGTTTTCCAAATGGACAATAACCCCAAGCATACCTCCAAATTAGTTACAAAGTGGCTATTGGAGTGGCCAACCCAAAGCCCTGATCTCAATCTCATAGAAAATTGAAAAATGGGCGACACTGAAAAGTACGAGCAAGAAGGCCGACAAACCTGACGCAGTTACACCAGTTCTGTCAAGAGGATTGGACCAAAATTCCAGCAAACTATTGTAGAAAGCTTGTGGAAGGATACCCGAAACGTTTGGCCCAAGTGAAACAGTTTCACTTACTAGAGAAAAACTAAGGAAGTGTATGTAAACTTTTGACTGATGAAAATAAAAAAAATCCATAAAATTCTCCCTCACTCGATTCTGACATTTACCAAATGCAAAAAATATGTTAATATTTATTGATCTAAAACAGAAAAAGTTTACTTTGATTTAATGTTTGACAATAAAGAAAAAAAGTTTTTTTTTTCTGAAGTGTATGTAAATATCTGGTTTCAACTAGTTGAGTTAGCCATCACAGTGCGCAGACCTACTGCTCTTTCTCAGTAATGTACTGAGTGTCCAGTTGAGGGCTTTTGCTGGACTTTAGAAAGCCTTCAATACCTACCCTTACCCATCACAGGCTAGTGCACACCATTTTGGCATGTGTGGTTTATGAGGACTCTCCGTAGATGTAATGGTTTTTATACTGTACAAACTGTATATTCTATCCCCTAAACCTACCCCTAAATCTAACCCTTACAGAAAACTTTTGGCATTTTTTAATTAACACAAAATCACAATTTAGTATGTTTATAAAGCAATTTGGTTTATGAGGACACAGGAAGTGTCCCCCCCCCACACACACATGCAAACACACTTTGAGCTCTGTGCAAACAACACTGTTGTGCACAGAGTGTGCATCATGTGTGCACCGCAGTAAGTGTGCCTAAGTAGTCTAGCTGTTACTATGCACACTTAGTATATAAGGTGTTTATAATCAGCAGTCTGCTAAACTGACACAACCCAGAACTGTAAACTGACTTGTATGATTACTTTTGTAAATCAATAAATTGACTTGAATCTTTAAACACAGTTGACATAGATACTTACAGCTTACTGCCGCTGATATGTTTTCTTTAATGTATTATTCATCTAGCTGTTGGTTTTAACAGAAATTGTGTTACTGGTGATGTGGTTCTAGGTAAGTCTGTAACTATATTAAAGAGTGTTTAATGTTTAATAACCTGTGAAAATTGTGATCAAATTGTGCTTCAGCATTATTAATACTTAAAAACGAAAGTAAATGTGTCATGTAAGTATATGGTTGTATATGTAAAGTATATGTGATCGCTCAAGGGGTGTGTATTGAACATGTCTGTGTAAACGCTCTATAGAAAGCTCATCTATTGATTTGGTGAGAATGGCTCTCCGTACCTTCATTGATTGGGTGATTCTCAGCCGACTCTGTACTTCCTGATTTACTGTATAAAGTATATACGCACAAACTCAGTGGCCTTTCTACCTACAGAAGCCATACATAACACTGCAGGCCCAGATAAATGGGTGACAGTGAAGTGTAACTTGAAGCAGGTGTTGTAATAAAAGACGGCTGGCCTCACTGTACTAAACAATGTGTCTGATTTTTTATTACAGGCGTTGACTGAAGACAGGCATAGAGGAGATGTGTATCTACACATCAGTCCTCTGTTCACTCAGTATGAGAACAAAGAGAACTAACTCTTTGCAGTTTATCTTAGTTTCTGTATATCTAGAAGAGAAATCTGTCTCAGCCAGGAAACATCCAGAGGCATTTCTAAACTTGATGTTCTTTTAAAATCACATTCATTTTCAAGAATTCAGATACGATGTTGTGTTTGAACACATAGTTTGTTTATGATGTTGTTCTTAAGAGCCCAGATTTGTTTTAGTAATTGGGTAGATAATGAATGTTTTACTGGGGTAATGATTGTAAATCATGTTAGTGAAGAGCAGGTAATATTAAAGGAATTGTGTTAGGTTACAAACAAGTTTTTTGTTTTATTGAATGTGTCTACCATGATTCTTTTGTGGAACTGAAATGAATATTTGTTCAGTACATACATTTTTCATAACTGGCCTGTTTGCAGTGCTTATCACAGTTTGATTTATATAGTTTCTGGACATGTTCATTTGAGACAAAGACTAAGAGTCGGCTGATGGTGGTAGCAGGAGTGCTGAATAAGCTCTCCGGAGACAGAGACAGAATCGACCCATAGACCCCGCCACACACACAGCTATCAATAACTCAGAGAATGCAGATGCACCCAGGACAGAGAGAAAATGCAACAGACAAATGGAAAAAATCATGGGCTGATGAACAGGAGACAGGATAAGTTGAGAAATAACAGTGCTATCTACTGAGTCTCAGTTGAGTTTCATTTCTACATTGCTTCAAATGTAAAGATAAATGGAATTTATGATCAAATGATTAAATCAACTTTAAGAACTTTTAATGACAGTTTAATTTAATACAAAACGAGGCTTAATCTATTTCTGGGAGGTAAGCCTATCCATCTCAAGCTTTAAAGCGAAATTAAGAAAGCCAATGTAAACAGTGTACTATAGGTAAATAATGCCACCTACTGGAGACCAAGACTGAACTATGTATCCTATTTGTGAGAACAATAGTAAAACACTAAGTTGACATGGAATTTAAATATAGGCAGTAGGAGTTAACAAGTATAACTTATTTTATAACAATTAATATTTATATTATATTAACGATTTATAAACGATTAATATTATATAGCAATAAAATATCAGTTTAATATCTGTAGTCAATTAGAGCATGCTGTTTTTTAAAAACCAGGTTTTGCCATTTAAAAATTACAAATATTGTACAGGCACTTGAGTCTTTTTCTTGTATCCTTGGAGATCTTCTATTTACACCACTGTGTTCTGTATAGAGCCGATCTCATCAATCTCACACTCAACGAGATCTCTCTGAAACAGATCAATACAGAATATTTACTATAGTTCACTGACAGTCATTCAGTATCAAATCATACATTCTGTGTTTGATACATTCATATACAAACAGTATCTGGTGCACCTGAAGTTATTTAACTGACAATCCATACACTCAAATTACAGGAAAACACCTCTTTCTTTTAAATATAAACTATATTTGTTTATGCCTCTGGCAGATTCTTTAATCCAAAGTAATATACAGTGTATTTATGGTATGTTTTATCAGCCTGTGTGGTAATTTAAAACATGACTTTGGAGGTACTAGCACCACACGCTACCAGTTCAGCTATGAGAACTACATGAAATTCTGTTCAGACATGTGCACACATATGATGCTACACATTTTTGTATAAATTTAACTGTCTTTTTAAAAATGCAACAGTTTTTAATAGGAACGAACATTTCTCTGTTGTGTAAATTGCATTTATAGTTACACAGGATTAATGTCATACTGAACCTAACAAGCTAATATTTGGTGTAAATGACATGTGACTGCTTTTCTCTCTACTGCACACAAACTAATATCAGTTACTGCATGAATTAAAGTATAACTAAGTTTTACTTATCCAACTGGAAAACATAATATGATGAAATAAACCAGGATTCTTTATCCTGTGAAGTGTCACTGTGACTTTGCCAAGTAAAACAGAGTTGGATTAACATTCCTGTCAAACAATATAGTTCTAAGCACTAACCATAACCTAACCAGAATGGTTATGCTATACAAGCCCCTAACACAGTCCTAAACCTAACACAGACCCTAAACCTAATCCTGCAATTTGATTGGTTTATAGAAAGGTTGCTCCAGGATCAATGTTGATCCAGAAACATGAAGTACTTGGCTAATCTTGTTAATCCTGTCATCACAAAATCACAACAACATTAATATAGCCATTACAGCAGGTCACGTTTTACTTATTCAGGATTTTAGCTAGTCTCACTGCAACATCATCAATCACATTGATATGACTGTTTGAACAGAATGAAATGAGTGGCGCTAAAGCCAGTCTTCACCCGTGCAGCAAAACAAAGACTTTAGAAAAAGTAAAAAGGTGATAACAGATTGCCAGGTGCAGTGATTGTGTGTTGTGACGTTAGCCCAGCAATGTTGAAATATATACATCCCATTTCCTACAGAATATTTTACCTTTAGGAACAAGATGGATTTCTGAACACGCCCACAGCTGGAGGCGTTCCAGTCAAAAACACCAGGACAAAGACTTACGAACCTGGGGGACAAACATCAATTAGACATCGGGAAACAAATGAAAGTAACTTCTGAGATGCAAGTGAGAGAAAAGTCCATTTCACTGGAGTTTTGTATTGATGGCTTAAATAAATTAATTACAAATTTAATTATTAGAAACTTGGAGATTTTGACAAAAAAAACACATTTAGCCATAGCCCATAAAAACAACCAGTTACAAACAAAATATTAAACCTAAAAATGAAACCCATTCAATAAATGCATTTGTTTACTTTTAATCAAATAAATACAAACCTACAAAACAAAGATTCCTTACTTTGAGACCAAAGCCACCAGCTTCTGTGTCTGAAAGATTATTTGATTGGTGTTACTGTCCTGAACTACGGCCCTATTCAGTTCAGGCAGTGGATACCAAGGTTATAAACATCTGTTTGATCAAGTGCTATATTAGTCACAACACTCATTACTTTATAGTGATTCGTTGTTTTTAAATACATTTCAGTGCTGCAGTGATGACAAGCACTGGCCCAAGTGGGCAGAATGTGTTGTATGTTTTTCCCAGCAGCCACTGCTTTCCATTGCGCTTCATCTGCCAATCAGAAGCGCTGACATCATTAGCCACAGTAAAATCTGCAATGTAGAACAAAGTGTCTTCTTCCTGAGAGAAAAAACATCAATAGAACATACTTCATGATGCCGATTAGCTTAATATATATGACCTTCCATTTGCTGGGAGGCTGGATTATAAAATATGTTTATAAAGGACACATATTGTTTACATTTAGGAATTGTAATAAAGCATAAAGCTTTATTCATGGTTTCTGTCTCTAACTTAATGTTGTCCAGCAAAATCTAATCCAGGAGCCTTTTTTGTCCTTATCCTCTGCAGACAAACTGCTTGTCACTGGAATTGCAGACCATTATTAGTTTTAATATAGATATATCAATATGTATGTATAAATTACATAAACACCTCCGTTACTTTTATGTGCTTTCCTTTTCGTCCAATCACAAAGGCCAGCTCCACCTCCCAGTTGACTTCCTTTAAGAGTACACACTTTTTCTGTCTGCATTGCATTCAAGGTACATTTTATCAGTTTATGCATTTCCCGAGAATCCAACCCACCACCTTAGTGTTGCAAGTGCAATGCTCTACTGTTTAAGATACAACTATGATGATTAATGAAGCATGAAGCTACTGAAGGCTGTTAACTGCTTGATGTAACAGTTAACAGCCACCTTTAAGCTGAGACATAATCAGTATGTTATTCTTTAATATATAGTGTCATTGTTTGGTTAAAGTGAGACCTCAGATCTGTATGAAACTGTATTGAGTTACAAAGCTCACCATACTCTCCTCTGGTAGAATGATGTCATTATATAGGCCAGTGATGCTGGAGGGGAACTTGCTGAAAATGATGGGCTCTTTAGGAATAGGGGCATTCTACACTAAGTAGTCTCTTTAATTCATACCGACACACGCCACCTTCTTTGGGCCAGTGACAGGAGAGAGCAGCCTGATATCTGACCGGGGCACAACATACTGACCGCTGGAAAAGCCCTAGAGGAAATACAAAGATGAATATATAAAGTGTACCTTTACAATACAGCTGAAATGGATACTGCCATTAACACAGTGGATCTCTCAAATGCTAAACATTTACTACAGAAACTGGTGCCTGCATGCACTGTAAATGAGGGTTCATAAATCCTTTCTATTGTCCGGGGACTGGTCCAAAATTAATTTGAAATAAAAATTGACTAAAATTGTAGTCAACTGTTGACCAACTAAAATGGTTACCTGTGTTGTTTGGTGAAAAAAGTAGGTTGATGTTTACACTTTTTTTCTAATGTATAAGTCTGTCTATCTTTTACTTTACTGCAGCTTGGATTTATTCTGCCACATCTGATCTGAGTGTTCGCAAATGTTTCACAATAAAGAAATGTTTAGGGTTCTGCTATGTTCCTAGTTTGCTAATACAGTAAACGTTAACCCTAATAATTTCTTTGCACAAAGGCCAGATTTAAATTTTATGAAAGGTAGTTTTAGCTTGAATTTCATGTTCATACTGATAACAATTTTGAATGGAAAATGTTTTTCTAAAATAAGAAAAATGCAAAATAGAAATGCTTTCTATGAATCATATGGTCAATGTATATGGTCAGTGATTAAACCCCTGTGACCCCTGCAGTACTACAGTGCAGTAAGTCAAAGATCACCCCCACAGACACACTTACATGGCCCTGATTTTTATATTTATTGATTTATTGCATACTTTTGTCACTCTTTTGCCTTCAGGTAGACTGTAGACTGAAGAAGTCGTGGTTGTTAAGGTTCCTGGTCTCCCAGGAAACAGATTGCTGTTTGCCTCCACTAGTCCAGTGAACCGGGATTACGATGATGTCAGACGGTTTAGTGATGCAGCTAGTAAAGGCATTAAAAGGTGCCTATGCAAACATAATACATATGGCACAACGCTGTGTTTTGTGATGATCAATTTTACACCCTGTGAAAAGAACACAATGTTCATTCTGCTTTGGGCGTGCAGTGCTTTAAAAAAAATGTTGGTCCTTCCAGAGGAGCTCGGGATAAATTTGTGGATCTGTGTTATTTTGCTGTAGTTCTCGGAAAGCTGGCCTGCAGCGCCCTCTTCTGTTTTTTCCTCGCGTAACTATGCAAGATACGCACTTGTACTGGGTGCCATGCCTATGGAAGCCCGTTCCCGCCACTGTTGAGAAAAATAAATAAATCGGTAAGTCATAATTATGAGAAACTTTCTCGTAATAATGACTTGATATCTCATTATATTGAGAAACTTTCTCGTAATAATGACTTAACATCTAATAATAACGAGAAACGTTCTTATAATAATGATTTAGTATCTCGAAATAATGACTTAACATCTCATAATAACAAGAAACTTTCTCGTAATAATGAGAAACTCCACGCATGCGCATACGTAGTTTGCGGGCAGCAAGCGAGGCGTTCACATCAAGAAGACCGGGTCAACTGTTTTAAAAGTAAGTATGCCTTTAGAACACCTGAACACTGTTTAAAGTTATCGTAAGTTAAACTGGAGCGTATTACGATGCCCGGGAAGGGACATTCTCGGTTCACTTATTTTGTCAGGTAGACAGTTTAGTGAATGTTCATCTCTGCGCGCTTGTTTATGCTGCGTATAATGCGTTTAATGCCTTCATGTAATTACGTTTATATGTGCATGTTTATCTGTTATATGTATGTTATTGATGTTCCGCGATTGTTTGCGGTTACAAGCGGCGAATTCTGAGCGCCGTAATTTGCAGCGAGAGACCAATTAAAAGCACCAACAACTTTCATTTATATGCTGTTTTGTGTCTACTTTCAAAATGCTATAAAATTAAAAGTTCTAGATTGCACAGACTACTTTCACCTCAAATTGAGAGTACACCTTCCCCCAATATCACCAGCACAGTATCAGGACGAGCTGATGTGGAATTACAAAATAAGAGCCCAAACAACTTTCATATTTCCACTGTTTTGTGTCTTATTTTTAAAATGTTATACAAATGAAAATGCAATGAGAAAGTAGTCTGGGCAATCTAGAACTTTTGTTTTTATAGCATTTTGAAAATACACAAAACAGCATATAAATGAAAGTTGTTGGTGCTTTTATTTTTTAATTCCACATCAGCTCGTCCTGATACTGTGCTGGTGATATTGGGGGAAGGTGTTCTCCCAATCTGAGGTGAAAGTGGTCTGTGCAATCTAGAACTTTTGTTTCTATAGCTTTTTGAAATTAAAGATGAAACAGTGGAAATATGAAAGTTGTGGGGGCTTTTATTTTGTAATTCCACATCAGCTCGTCCTGATACTGTGCTAGTGATATTGGGGGAAGGTGTACTCTCACTATGAGGTGAAAGTGGTCTGTGAAATCTAGAACTTTTGTGTTTACTGCATTTTTATTGTCTAAAACAAAAAAGCTATCTATCTCTTTCTATATATATATTGTATATATACACACACACTCACCTAAAGGATTATTAGGAACACCATACTAATACGGTGTTTGACCCCCTTTCGCCTTCAGAACTGCCTTAATTCTACGTGGCATTGATTCAACAAGGTGCTGAAAGCATTCTTTAGAAATGTTGGCCCATATTGATAGGATAGCATCTTGCAGTTGATGGAGATTTGTGGGATGCACATCCAGGGCACGAAGCTCCCGTTCCACCACATCCCAAAGATGCTTTATTGGGTTGAGATCTGGTGACTGTGGGGGCCATTTTAGTACAGTGAACTCATTGTCATGTTCAAGAAACCAATTTGAAATGATTTGAGCTTTGTGACATGGT
>JAZGTJ010018856.1:0-11208 GCA_036877575.1 Botia almorhae | reverse complement strand
CTAGTGTATGATGTCATTGTTCCAAATGGACTCGTAATATCATCAGGGAGCAGACGGCAGAATGTAATCCTCTGAACAATTTCCATGTAACATGGGGGAGGAAAAGCAGCTAATTTCATATCATTATTATTAATCAATTATGATAAGGAGTTATGATCTTACAGAAGATTATAAAAAATTCCATATATATACATACATTTACATCTATTCATTTAGCAGATGCTTTTATCCAAATTGACTTTCAAAGAAAGAGAGCTTCCAACATTTTGTCCAAAGAATAGTCTAATAAGCCTAGTCTACAAGCTACATTTACAAGTGGGAATATGGAAATAGTTCTGATGCCAGTGACAGATAAACAGTAGATTTTTACACACAAGTGAAATGAGGTTGAACATTGAAGCTTTAGGAATTAGTCAGTTGTCTGTGAAACAGTGTTTCAAGTTGTTTCTTGAAGGTTGTGATAGTCTCGGCAGGCTGCGATCGAGTGGAGGCTGTGAGCTCATTCCACCAGGAAGGAACAGAATAGGTGACTGTAGAAAGTCATCTGGTACCTCGTTGTGAGGGAACAATCAGACGAGTGACGTCTTATTAATGATCATAGTCTTATAAATGATTTCAAAAATGACCATTTCTTATAAGCAAGGAAAGATTTCTCCATAAAAAAACTTATTTACTCCTGTTAGTGTTTTAAAAGCGTTTTAACTGGTTTCGTAAATCCATTTCTGGTGAGCATAAACCCCATGCTGACTGTGCAGGGTGTGTAATGCAGTCTCCAGGTTACCGGATTCATCTGTACATCCCTAGAGCCTTTGCAAGAGGTTAGGTGAGCAAGTGTGGTCATGTGGGATGCATGTCATGTCTTCACCCTAGTGCACACACCTTTTAGGCCTTTTCTGTCTTGTTTATTTCTTTCCTGTCTTTATGCTTTTCTTTGTCATCTTCAGAGAGGCTTGCTGCTGTGGAGTGCATATATATGGGTGTGTGACAATAAAACAGGGAGGAACATGTTTGAAGGTTGATGATCTCAATGGTCAGATTGATGATTCCACACAAAATAATTTTTAGTCTGACTAGCAATCTTAATAGCTCTTTTAATTGAAGGGACTCAGGTTTATTATTATTATTATTATTACTATTTTGCTGACAGTGTGGAGTATATCAGATTGTTCACTTGTGAGATTCTGTTTCAGTTAGAATGCTTCCTTAAAAGGCAGCAGGTAGTAGACATTAGCTTTAATGTTAGAAAAGCTGAGTAAGTTTTGAAATTCTATGAAAGCCATAGAAGTAGGTTTTGAGCTGCATCACTTTTCTGTTATAAGCACAATAAATGGTTTTCTCCCAACCAATGGTTGTCAATTGCTCTGTAAAACCTGACATGGCAAAATTGCTGATGTTGTATGATGTATTTGTTTGTCTAGCCATGGCAACCCATTCCAGGCCTTCACTCAGAAATGCAAACAGTTCCAAAAGGTTGTGGTCATTTCCATAGTTACATAACTCACTGGATATGAGGACAAAGGGAGAGACTGAGGATAGAATGTGAGTGAGTGAGGTTGCCCTCAGCATTTGAACTGAATGTTCCATTGGCAAAATAAGCTGCTGCTTGTTACATTGTGATTTTGATCATTTCCTGCTTAATTTTAAACATTTAATTTACCTAATGTGAATTGTGTTTAATAATGTAACATTTCAAGGCATTATGTAGCAATGCCAAAGTGAGCTATTTAAAAATGTGGTATACGTGACTGTCTTACTCTTTCCCTGAATTTTTGTAATGGTGAAACAAAATCACATGTATGGGGTTACAGGCAAAATATGAGACAGCTAAAAATATAATGTATCTTTAATATTATTAGAAAAACATGATTTGTGACTCTACCCTATGTATCTTATTGTTATGCAGTGATTCAGCAGGTTTAGCACACTCTGAGAGACCCTTATGATTTTGCTGAGATTCACTTTTACAACAGTTAACTCTCTTTCTCCCTCCCTCTCCCTCCCTCCCTCCCTCCCTTCCTCCTGCAGTCAAATTTACTATTGTGATCATGTTCGACACTGGTTTCCTTTTTGATATTATTCTTTGTCTCTTGCCTTTTGATATCCTTTAGTCATTCTCTCTCTTCCATCCACGTCCCGTGTCATCTGAGGCTTCTTTTGCTCTCAGCTGTTGCTGTTATTTGTGGGATGTTCTTTCTCACTGCAGCTCTGTTCTGTTCTGCACCACTGCAAGTTCGTATACAGTTTACAGTCTCCGTTTGTCCTTAAACAGCCCTTATGAATCAGAGGTTAGCGTACATTTAAGGCCTGTATTGCCTGTAAAGCCTATATTGTTTATATACTATATAAGTACAGTTAGTGAAGGACCTTTCTTTAGTATTTTCAGTTTCAGAGTTCTTTAAGGTCTTAGGCCCTGTTCACACAGTGAATATATTTCTGCAGTTGTTTCTGTTGCTGGATACTGTAACATTGTTGGTCGCTGACTAACTAGCCAAATTGATTTATACATGAGAACTTGTTGGTGAAAATAAGATGTAATTCAATGACAAGGAATGATACAGTAGATCTTAGGCAGATAGCAGAAATTAAATTGTATATTTTATATTATGTAACTGTATATTTTTATAGATGATCCTTACTGTGTAATGTCTGGAAATTATGACCACAAAGACTAACACATATTTTCCACTGATTTCTTAGTGCTGCCTTTGCCATGAATGAGACAATAGTTAAAAGTCGATGAGTTTGTTTCAGGCTAGGATTTAAGGGCAATTCTATTTTTGTCTGTTTGTAGATACTGCAAAACACTCATATGACACAGTTAGCTTTAGTTTGAGGTACATATAAACCTTTATAAACCTTTTGTGTGTGTCCACGTTTTTATGATTTAATGAATTAGTAATTTAATTAATTAAAGTAATTAGTATTTTAGTATGTAATTGTATATCTGATGTGTTTTGTTGACATTTGATGCTAAATATCCTTGATGCTAATGTCCTGGTGTTAGTGGCTTACAGCCACCTAAACATCACTGATCCTCTTTGTGTCAATCCTGATTTCTTTTAGTCCCTGTTGAATGAGGGCAGACCTCCCTCTTGGCGTCTCATGTAACACACAGCTGTCAATTAGATGAAGGTCAAAGGTCATCTCCTGCAATGCTTCTATACTGATTAAGTAAAGGGGAGCTGTTGTTGACATGTCACATGGAATCTTTGCATGCAGTTAAAAATGGGGTTCTGGTATTTAACAGTTGGTTGCTCAGCCAGCAATTGCATAAAGTGGTACAAGTATATTTATCTTCAGATTCAATGGTTTATATACATGGTATATTAATTTCCTCTTTTCTTTCTTATCCAGTATTTAGATCTGGATCTAAGTCTTAAGAGCTTTACAGCTCAAATGTCACTTTGATCACATATTTGATCACATTCAGAACGATATGAAAGAACTGATCTCACATCAGTGCTCCGGTGCACAAAAATGTTTACCCACGTGTCAAACTCTATTACTTGCTTTTTCTGTGATACACAAAAGGAAAAGTTTGCTGTCTGAGTGAAATTTAAATAGCTTTTCAAATCTCATTTGTTCTTTCACATGTTAAACTTGCCTTGACTTGGTTGTGACATGCTTGACAAATTAAGCCATTTGCTCACATTGACCTCGAACTGGTGCAAAACATGGAAAAGAACAGTTTGGGGATTCCACCAAATTATTATGAGTACTTAATGACAGAATTTATATGGTTTGGGTGAACTAACCGTAGATTTAGTAGAAGTAACCCAATTTAGAGCACTGTCCTCTATCAGTACAATTTATAAAGCTCAGGACTCATTCTGTTATGTGTACACATACTTGTGGCTGTTTTTGTGTCCGAGCCCTCAAATGTATGCGTGTAAACATCACACATAGTGTTGAGTTAACAGTTCAGTAGTGGATCTGTAAGGAAGTGATGTAGAGAATGTTGTTGTTCTTATCCCTGAAATAAGCACACACTGAGTGATGGCAGGAATAAAGAGGGAGAGAGAGTCATTAGAAACCAGAGAGTGAGAGAGGGTAGTTATATGGAAAGCGGGAAGGAAGAGTAGGAGTTCTGGGGAAATGTGCTGTAATGACCTCTTGACTGTCCAGCTGCGCGCACACACACACACACACACACACACTATCTGGGCAATATATTAAATATTTACAGTATATTTATAATGATTTTGTTGGCAATATAATACTAAACAACATTGTTACTTCTACAATTATATTTATTTTGCCATTAAGGGTGTACTCACACTCGGCACCCTAAAGCGCGTTTGACCTCCAAAGTCTGGTTTGTTTGACCGGTGTGATCTCTCTGAACAGTGCCCAGGTGCGGTTTGTTTAATGGTTAAATTACTTTAAATGTTTACAAGGCAACTGTGCCTATTGTGAGTACACCCTACATTTTTAAAGACTGTTGTCATTAGACTAGTTTTGCAACAGCTGTTTTACTAGAGTCTCTGATTTAGCATTGGCAAGTTTAAATAATTTCTGTGGTTTCAATGCCAAACAATTTAAGTCAAAACTCAAATGATTTGTTAGTCAGCACTCAGAAATGATTCAAGTATTAAAATGTAAGTAAATCTTTATGACAAGTCATTTCAGAGCAAGTATATAATAGAATATTGTCAAAAGATATTGTCAAAAAATATATTAAGATATGTTTAGCCCAGCCTTGACTCATAAATGGGCCAGTGATCACATGAGAGTTTATGCATCGGGGAGAAGTTGAAATGGCTTCTATTTTATACTGTCTGTTCCTGAGAGAGAAAGTACGAAGTGTCTTTCTCGGTCAACATTACACTGATGACATTTACATTCTTAAGCCATCTGTGTTACACACGGCACTACTGCAGCTTCATGACTGAATCATAGACATAAGCTTCACTCTGCTTCCATAGACACTCAATGGCTACATTGAGCCTATGTGTGTGTGAAATGACTGGAAGTTAATGGCATGGCCATCCACTTAAATGACTGTTGAGTAAAACTGTTGTGTGTGTAGATATGCGTCTAAGACTGAAGCTTTGTGTTCTTAGACTGAATACGCCGCATTGTCTGCAATGGACTGCACTTCCCAAGGCCTCAGAATGATGCTCTGTATTGGAGCTGGCAAAGCCATGAGCTTATATAGACTCAGTGAAATGTTTAATACATTGTAAACTTTATTGTGCATTCTGAATAAAAATGCATGTTTAAAAATGCATCTGTGGTTTTGCTGGTGGTGTAATGACCCTTTGCTGTTTTAAAAGTCATACGAGTGACCTATTTTTTCGTTGTAAGAACAGCTGGTCTTGTCTAAAGTGTGTTCTTGTTTTTAATAAATGGTGGCTGTTTAAAGTAACATCATAAAAGGCTTGCTCACAGTTTACAGGGTGTTTTGTAATTGGCTGATTGTTTCTCTCCTCAGCAAATAAACGAAGGAGTCTGTACAACAACCAATACAGTCCTCAGGTGAACTATGGAAGCCCGTATAGCACAAACACAGCAAACAGCCCCTACAGTAGTGGCTTCAACTCCCCCTCCTCCACTCCATCCAGAGTGCCTATCGTCAAGCAGCTAGTTCTGCCTGGTAGTGCAGGTAAAGGCTCCTTCCACTTTTGAAGATCTTAGTGTTTGGAGTTACCATGTTACTTAGCAATATGCCCTTTTAAAAACAAATACCAGTATAAAAAGTTTTGCAGTATGTATTCTGTCCACATTATTTGTAGTATGCATGAATGACCTAATGCCTTTTTCCAGAGTACATGGCAAGCAGTACAGTGATTTTGTTTTTTCTGACATAGCCTCTTGATTTCTTGATTATTTGGTGCTTAATTAAGTTGCATTGTATAGTTTTCTGTATTGCTTTATAAAAGTAGTATATTAGTGTATAGTTATACAATGTATAACTATACAAAGTATACAATGCAGTGAGCAGTACGTTAGTGTCACATTCCAGATCTGCCAGTATGACTATAGTAAACACAACAGCAATCAAATGGCATACAGATCTGCTTATGCTTAACTATTTCTAAACAGTTTCATTCTTTATTGTGGTGTCTGCATTTTATTCATGTCTTTGGTGCATGTGTAGGTCACCAGCGTGGCACGGTGGACAGAAATGCACAGGCAGTGAGCCCGCAGTCCTCAGTAGACAGTGAGTTGAGCACATCAGAGATGGACGAAGACTCTGTCGGCTCATCAACCACATATAAACTCAATGACGTCACAGATGTGCAGATACTCGCCCGCATGCAGGAGGAGAGTAAGTGTTGATGTCTTTCGTTTAAAGAATGAGTAATAAGAGTGCTTTGATTTTGTGTTTCTTTGATATCATATTGATTCCTGAAATCTGTTAGGGCCTCCTTTTTATGGATTCGTTTTTTTCTTACTAGGTTTAAGGCAAGAATATGCTGCAACAGCCTCTCGTCGTAGCTCTGGGTCCTCGTGTCAGTCATTACGGCGCGGAACTCTGAGTGACCAAGAGCTGGATGCGCAGAGCCTGGACGATGATGAAGAGGCAGTCCACCATTCATACCACACGCCCATCAATCGTTTTAGCCCCTCCCCTCGACATTCCCCCCACGCCTCTCCTAGAAACTCACCCCGTTCCCGCTCGCCTGCCCGCTCATTAGAGTACAGCCGTGCGTCTCCTCAACCAATCATCAGCCGCCTTCAGCAGCCCCGGCATTCTCTGCAGGGCCATGACACCCAGACCAACGCCATTAAGAACGAAGGTAGCTGTTCGTCCAGTCAGATTGCTTAGTTTAATTTTGTAAATGCATCCAAACCATGTTTGTTTATTATGAGACAAAATGTTTATACATCATTACATTAATTACATTAATTAAAATACATTAATTATGGGTTTCTGTATCCTTGTGTGTGCGCACGCATGCAGAAAAAATGAGGCGGAGTCTGCCTAACCTCACGCGATCCAACTCTGGACCGACTGCAGAGCCGGTTAAAAACAGCAGGAGTTGTGAGTCAAACCTGCAAGTGCCAAATGGAGGATCACCCAGACACCAGACTCAGTCTGCTAGTGAGTATACAAACACACACACCAGTCAGTTCATCAGTAAGTATTCCCAATTGCATGCATGCGTCCATCAGATCAACCAATGCAGAACATACACATGCAGAGCATATCTGCAAACATATATTTAGTATGTTGTAGTATATACATAGAGAGTATTCTCAGGCTCTGTCAATAGCCCCAATAAACACACCCCACACAAAAATAATTCATTATTGTGATGTCTATTTTAAAAGCTATTCGGTCTATAATGTTGATACGTGATACGATTTGACTGTTTGTGACTGTTTGGAAAGTGAACTGGTTTCAACAGAACTTGGATTCTGTGCTTTTGACATGCATTTTGGCACTCTAACTTCACCTTTGTTGTCTTGGCTTGCTGGATGGTCACATCTCCTTTAATCATATTTTTAAGAGATTTAGCATTACCTCTAAAAGCCTGACTTACCTTCCAAACAAACAATTAGTATGCAGAACTGACTTTACATTTAAAGAAAAAAAGAAAAGCTAATTTAATACAGCACAGAATGACATATCCTTGTAATGAGGCAGTATTACCACCCTTAATGAAGAAGGCACAATATACGGTAGGCACATATCTTCACTACTTCTGATTCTGTCCCCACCACATTATAAAACGTGGCAGGGTGGTTGTTGCAGCTGTTATCAGTTATTAAAAGTAACATTTACAGAAAATGTACAAAAAACATGAACACACATACTTCTGAGTAACTCTAAGTAACTAGAGAAATACTTCTGATAAACTGCAGGCTTCACTATTGTGTGACATCACAATTGCCCCCACCACTTTCTAAATCCATAGGACAACCGTGGAAGCAAAAAATCTTTGTAACAGCATAGTTTAATCCTTTTAATCAAAGGTAGAGAAATGAGGGGATCAGTGGTCCCCCCATTAAATAAAGTCTTTGTAGAGGGTGGAGTTACAGTCCTATAATACCTGTACATGAATGTTTAATTATTTACAATATCCTGGATTTCAGTGCCCAAGAGTAAATGACATTAATCTCTTAAACAGCACAGACAAAGACTCCCTATTAACTATCCTGAGTGATTTTACACATTGTGCCTCTAAAGATGAGCTTCAATGTAAAGTTTAAGGATGGTTTACATCCTTCCTGCTCAGCATGCTCTGCCTCTTCCTTCCATCTCCACATCTGTCTTTCACACACTACATTTTGGGCCGAGGTTCTTGTTGTCTAAATGTATTTAGACCCACTCTGTGCTTAGCACGGCCTCTTGCCTTCCCATTACATTGGGACCTACTTTTTTCTCCGGGATTTGGCACCCCCTGGTGGCTGCTGGTTAATAGCGTGTGAGCATGCACGGTGAGCTCACGGAATTCCTGTCTCTGCCTTTATTTGATCCCAACCCTGGCTGGCTGATTTTCTCTTGGCATTACTGAAACCTCTAGGTTAATGCTGATCCTTGATCAGTTCTAGTTGAAGGTTAAGTGCTAAAAGCCTGCAGGTGAGGGAGTGCATCTGAGCTTCAATTTGCGCAGATCAAAACATCATTTCTACTTGTCTCATCTCAGTGTCGAACCAAAGGCTCTCTGCACCTGCTCGTTCCTCTCCAAAACCAAAAGAAAGACTCCAAAGCCCAACATCTCTACGAGGTAATTCACTGAAAGTGTCATCCAGACATGGCCAATCACAGCCAAAGCATTATGAAGCATTTAAGACCTGTTCTTAACTTAAGAAAAAACAAAAACAGGATAATACCATGTATTTCTGGTATTATAAGGTCATTTGTACTTTTGTTTTGGAACTAAGTTTGGAATTTTCACCAGGTTTGTGAAAGTTGTTTTCTCTGGTGGGAACCACACCAGGGTTCTAATTATTACGTTTAATAGATCAATAGATGAATAAGTTCTAAATTAATAAGATTTTTACTTCCAGAACCCAAGTGTTGCAATTGACCGAAGCAGGTGTTGGTGGCATATAATGACATACTTCTCATTGCTGCTTGTTTTGGCAGAAACTGTCATCATAAGCAAATCACATTTGTCGCGTTACTTGCAATCTGCAGCAGAAAGATTCCAGTGTTGTTCTGTGCAGGTTTTGGCATGTACTAGGTGGGACAGTGTGAGAAAGAGGATAGGGGTGGATTCAAAGGAATTCTTTCTCCTGTAGACCATAGAAGATGTTTGTTGAAGCATGCTCCTTTTTTCTATATCATTAATATAAATGACAAGGATCAAGCTGCAAATTGATGAAAAAGCACCATAGGATTATCATAACCATATGCCCATACCAGCAGAAGAAATGTGTGAGGACCAGACCAAAAGTACATGAGTGTTGTAACAGGATTTTTTTTTATTTGAGTGTTTGATCCAGGAGTGGGTTGTTCACCTGTCTGATTTGTCCTGGGATTTAAGTGTTTTTTTGCAGTATTTGCAGGTTTTTATTATTTACTCACCCTCGTTTTGTTCTGATCCTGCATGCTTTTTCAGTGGCACACAGAAGAAATTTTGTAAATCCTTTCCGTAAAACAACAGTTTATATTGACCACATGACCTCCAAAAATTAAGCCATGCCCTACATGGTTTATTTTCAAAGTATTTTTTGGAGCTTGATCGACATGGTCACTATAAACCGTCATTAGATAAATTAGAGTTTAAAAAATCTGAAAAAAATTAAGTTCTCTGTTTTTGGCCACACTGTTCCTTTAAATTAAGTCTGTCACACTTGAATAAATACTTGACGATTGAGCAGTTGGATAGATTTTGGTTGGCACAATGAGCGCATGCAAACCCAACCTCTCTTTTCCATCTCTTACTCAGTTCCTCTCTCGTGTTGCTTTGGAGAGGAAGCAGATTTCAGTGAGTATCTACTGATGCAGCTTATTAAATGCTGTGATATTACATGTTGTGCAAGTGTGTGTGTGAATGGTAATTTATTTGAACTGTGATTTATTTTTATTTATTTTTGCAAGCAGGGATATGTATTGTGGAAAATGTCTGTGAACAAGTTAATCAGGGCTGTTTTAATCCATCCATTCTTCATTCATATATCTACTAACTATTATGATTCATTTGTTATATCAACTTTGTGCTAAATGTCATGATTGTAAGCTAACATTTTGTTGTGGTATGTGGACGTGTTATATTAATTGTTGTAAAGTTCCTCTGCGTGTTTCAGAGAAGTGTGTTTAAAGACATAAAATGCTGTGGGAGTCTTAAAGGATTCATTTGGTTTTTTAGATTTTGCATCCTGATCAATAGATTTTTGTTGTGCTTTATATATATATTATATATATATTTAATCGTGTAACTGTATTCCCATTAACCCATGATTGTAATTCTTTGAATGGCTTGTATCAGGTAGTATTCAGACAGAAGTAAACTACTGAATAAAAAGCACATATGGGTTCTTTATTCAGTCCATAGCATGCATCACTACCCATTTATGAATAGTCTGTAATCTCAGTTTATATTATAATATTACAGTGCCTTGCAAAAGTATTCATACCCCTTGAACTTTTACACATTTTGTCACATTCCAACCACAAACTTCAAAATTTTAAGCAACTAAAAATCTGAAAAGTGTGGTGTGCATTTACATTCATCCCCCCTGCGTTAATACTTTGTAGAGCCACATTTCACTGCAGTTACAGCTGCAAGTCTTTTGGGGTATGTCTCTACCAGCTTTGCACATCTAGAGACTGAAGTTTTGCCCATTCTTCTTTGCAAAATAGCTCAAGCTTAGCCAGATTGGATGGGGAGCAATTTTCAAGTCTTGCCACAGATGCTCAATGGGATTTAGGTCTGGACTTTGACTGGGCCATTCTAACTCATGAATATCCATGAAAATCAGAGCATATCACACCAGTCCTCAGGTCCTTACACTGGCTTCCAGTTATGTTTAGGATAGATTTTATAAAGCTCGTTTATAAAGCACTCAATGGCCTAGGACCTAAATACATTGCAGATATGCTCACTGAATATAAACCCAACAGACAACTCGGATCACTAGGATCGAGTCAGTTAGTAATATCAAGGGTTCACACAAAACAAGGAAAATCCGCTTTTAGCTATTCTGCCGCCCGCAGTTGGAATCAGCTTCCAGAAGAGATCAGATGTGCTAATACATTAGCCACATTTAAATGCAGACTTAACTCATCTGTTTAGTTGTGCATTTATTGAA